>JAADWV010000047.1:0-98807 GCA_023336295.1 Pythium folliculosum | reverse complement strand
TCGAATGCGCATTTCCGACCAGCGAAGCCACAGTCGCGGCGCTCCAGCAGCTCTGCGGCAACTTCCTCTCCGCGATTCTCGTCCCCGGGCTAAGTATCATGCGTCGCACGCACGCGGACGGCTCAGGCCACGTACCAGTCACGTACTTTTACGCATCGCCCGAGTGGGTCATGGTCTTCATGCTCGCGGCGACGGTCGTGGTCTTCAGCTTCTTGTACGTTTCGCACACCTCAGATAGCGGAGACCTTCGCTGTCATCACATTCCCACGGTCTCACTTTGTGTTTGATGTACGTACTCGCGTACGCGTTCTTCAACCGCCACGCACAGCGTCAGATCGACAGTCTCACTCTCGACACGCGCCAGCTCGACGCAGGTTCGGTTCGCGCCATGCAACAAGTTATTGAGGCCGAAAACCCTCTAGCTATGTTATGCAAAGTGGACGACGCGACCTGCCCTAAGCGTGTTTCGGCGTCGGTATTCTGGTTGTTCAAGCCGACGCAAGTTCCCCTTGAGGACAGCGATGACACCGAGTGGAGGTTCTTCGCCACGAAGACCCCATTCAGCGTTCGCGTGGTCGCGCGACTCGAGTTGGAAGATGCTACGTTTTGGCAAGTCCTCCTACCAGGCCACGGCGAGGCGTGGGTGCGACAATCGGAGGCGACCGTGAGCGTGGAAGTCCCCAGTGTGGACGCGAGCCCATGTGCGCGTCGTCTGTGTTTCACAGAAATCGAGGAAAACCAACCGAATGCCTTGCAGCTCCTGCGCCTCGTACACCGTGGGCTTCGTCACATCGCAGCCGACAACAGCAGGAGAACCGTTGACCTCACAGACTGGTTTCACCAGGTACTGGCCATCTGTGAAGACCTTGAGACCCTGGAATGTCGTGGGAGAACGAGACTCAAGGGACTCCGTGTCTTCCTGGAGGCTGCCAACGCGGGTCGCTTTCGTCTTCGCAGCCTAGTCATCAGCAGCAGGTTGAAGGCGACGACTGTCAGCGTCACTGAGTTCTTTGATGCACTGAGCACGACGCACCACGCGATTGCCAAGCACTTGCAAGAGCTGACGCTTTCGCTGGCATTCAAGACGAACGAACCCGCGGACGCGCTTGTGCATACAATACGTCGCATGCACCAACAATATCGACGCCTCTACTCCCTGACGCTCTATGTAAAGGGCATGGACGCCACGCTGTTGCCAGGACCCGACGAAGAACCAGTGGCGATCCGCGTGGGTCCGCTCGCGATTGAGAGCAAGCTCGCGTTTCTCAGCTGTCTCGAGGCGCTGCGCGCGACGAGTGCGTCGCTGGACGGCGCTGTGGTCACCAATATCTTCCGATTCGCTGCCTGCCACCGGATCCGGAAGGTTAACGTCATCCAGCAGTGGGGGTGACTGGATCTTACGACGTGAACGGCCGCTCTGAGTTGTGTTGTCGCACTATTGAGCGGTATGGGATCCCACGGCTGTGAAATCTTTTTGCTGATGTATCCGGGTGATAATAAGAGCTGAAGGTGGCTTCTTCTGCGTCCTCTGAACGTTAATCAGAAGAAGTGACTGGAGAGCTGGAAAGATACCAACTGGTTCACACGTTTGACAAAATGCGAGACGCAATCTCACCGGCTGGCGCGCCTAACACGGAAGTCCTTGCTGTGGTCTCTTTCGTGTCGCGTTGCTCTGACCAGCGTGTGTTGAATGAGATAATGAGAGAAACAGACAGCCGCGTCAGAACAATCTGACAGGGCGGCGACTGGACGGAAACGGGAAAGCGGTGACTCCTTCGCAGCGGCCGCCGGGCCGTTTCTGTTTCTGCTTGCACATCTCATGGTGTGGACCTCGGTGTTGTCACTGGGCATCTGACACAAACGAAACAGCCTGTGAACTTGTGGTATCGCATTCCCCACTCCGCCACGCCCTCTTCAGAGAGTGACTCCAAGCCAACTTCTATTGCGTTCACTACTGAAGCAGCAGGGGCTCTACATCCTGACGTCTCTGCCGCGGTGACACTGGATCAGGCCAAACGATACTAAACCCTCCGTCGCAGCTGCGCCACCTGGTCTCCAGGCGCAGCGCTGGTGTAGTTTTTTAGCAACTGCCGACCTCGTCGGCCGTGTGGCCTGGGGCGAGAGAGCTTCTCCCTTCCGGTCCCATGGCGGCTGCTCGCTTGTGTGGCCTGCGTACCGGCGTTTCGCCGCACGCTGGCACCTCGGGTACGACATCGAGTGGGAGCAAGTGCCGTGGAGAGAGGGCGCTGTGCCAGGGTATCGGAGCTTCATTCCACCACTTTGTAGCTCACCGCCAGTACTCGAACCTCCCTCGACAATGGACGGTATCCTGCTTTTCGACGAAGATCAGCAGCGCGCACTGCACCCGGCGAGTGCTCGCGGCGCCGAGCGCTCATCGCCGCCGTTCGCGAGCTCCCGCCAGCGTCTGCAGTCCGACGCGCCGACGACCGTCAGCGCAACCAGCTCGGACCACCGCAGCGTCGCGACACTCGGCGGCAAGAACAGCATCGCCACGCTCGGTAACATCAGGCCGCGTACCAACTTCACGACGCGAGACGGCGCACAGAGCCGCCGCGCGCCGCCGCCGATCGATACCCAGAGCGCGCAGGACGACGGCACTGCGGACCCGTGGATGTTTGATGACCTCAACCAAGAATCACTGGATGGAAGCGCGATTCAGGAGACCAAGGAGAGCCAGGACCTGTCGATGAAGCTGATCCTTGCCAGCGTCGGCGTCGGCGTCGTGCTCGGGATCGTTCTCCAGGCGCTCAAGATCTCGCCCGTCGCCGCGCAGTGGGTTGGGTTGCCCTGCGAGCTGTTCCTGCGCGCGCTCTTTTGCATCGTCGTGCCCTACGTGTTCTGCTCGGTCGCCGTTGCAATTGGCGACATCGTGTACGTTGGCAAGATCTCGATCGTCGGGTATCAGACCGCGCGGATCTTCGTGACGTTCTGGCTCACGAGCTCGACCATGGGCATGGGCATCGCGCTGCTTTTCCGCCCAATGTTCCGCACCGCGACGCCATTTGTGCCCAAGCCACTGAACGCCGTAGCCTTCAACTGCGCCAACCAGCAGTTCATGACACTACTCGCGAACGGCAGCGTCGCGTGTTCGACTACGTTGAACTCGACCAACGCCACGGGGCTCACCGCGGGCACGACGTTCACTGTGATGGATCTCACGGGCACGTTTGCGACCAAGAACGCTGCGATTGCTGCGGTCGCGTCGCAGTCGCTCGGCGAGCTGCTGCGCAACTTGATTCTGTACAGCGTGACGCCCAACCTCACGGCGTCGTTCGTCAAGGGCGAGCTGCTGTCGCTGATCGTGGCCGCGATGGTGCTCGGCTCGATCGCCGGGCGCGGCTACTTCAACAAGACGCGCCGCGCCAACTACCTGTTCCTCACGCTCGTGCAGCTGCGCGACACGTTCCTGCTCATGCTCGAGTGGATCACGGCGCTCACGCCCATCGCCGTGGTCTCGTTTATGGCGAGCTTCCTCGCCACAAGTATGTCCGTTTTCAACGCGATCCACGTGTACTTCTACGTGCTCGCGGCGTTCTCGGCGGCGCTGCTCCACATGTTCGTGCTGCTGCCGGCAATCGTGTTCTTCTTGACGCAGTGCAACCCGTACAAGCAGATGCGCCCCATGGCGCGTGCGTACGTGTTTGCGTTCGCGTGCTCGTCGTCGATCGCGACAGCGCCCGTGTCGATCGCGTGTATCAAGCGTGCGCGTGTGTGTTCCCAGTCGCTGTACAGCTTCGTGGTCTCGATCGGCGCGTGCGCGAACACCAGCGGCTCGGGCTTTTACGTACCCATCGCCATCGTGTTTCTGGCCGAGTCAGCGGGTGAGGCTGGCGATCTTACGGCACTGCGGCTCGCCGGTATCTTCGCTATGTCGTTGCTCGCGTGCTTCAGCACGCCGCCTATCCCGGCCGGCAGCCTCGTCATGGTCATGGCCATATATTCGGCGCTCTTCGGCGTCAGTGAGATGCCGCCGGGCTTTATCTACGTCATGGCCGTGGATTTCATCGTCGACCGACTGGCCACGGTCTGCAACGTCCACGATGACATCATGGCGCTCAAGATCATCGCGGAGAACACGGACGAGACCGTCGTGCAAGAGCACCTCGGCGAGCGATCATAGTCACTCATGTGTGTGAGCGTAGCTGTGCATGCGTACCACCTATTCCTATAACGATTCATCCACGTATATAATCCTCCTGCACCTGGAAAAAGGTACCCCATTCATTCTCAAACTCAACTTCTAGCGTCGGGAAATCCTGCTCTCGTTCCATCCCAGCAAGTTCTGCCGATGAATTCGAATTGATCTATCGACGGTGAGTTATACTCGAGGATTCTCACACGCTCGGCTGCTGACAACGACGGAATGTCTGCGTTCGACGCCCTGATCGGAACTGGAGATGACGATAGTGGTATTACATGATGATATATCCAATCATCGTCGACATTCATATTTGTTTTATCCAATCAAACCTGATTTTTCAAAACTCATCTCGCAAGAGTGATGGTAATGATCTCTTCTCACGCATGAGTGACGGTGTGACGGAGCTCCAGATTTTAGCATTTCTTCACACTTCTGTCAACCGCGAACCCAGCAAAGCATGCGGGACGCTAACGCCGCGCTGCGCGCCAAATCCCACGAGGTGCTGCTCGCGGCCTGGACGCACGAGCTCTCGGCGTGGCTCGCCGCGATCCGGCACAAGATCGTGTTCCCCACTGGACGGCGGCGCACAAGCGCCACATATCCAAGTTACGCGCCCGGCAACTCGGTGCTCCTCGCGGACCAAGAGGATCTCGAGAACGACTTCTGGGTGTGTTTCGCGCCGATGCGATGGACCAGCCGAGCGGAATGCATCATGTGCCTCGAAGCGCTTGAACTGCTGAGCTTACTCGCGAGCTGCGTGAGCAAGCCCGTGTGCTGGGATTTGCTGAACAGCGCGACGAAGTATCCCGACGAGACCCGGTCGCTTGGCTGGGCATTGTTCGCCCTTTACGAACTGCGACCTCGCTTCGAGTGTCGCTTTCTCCCTAGAATGCTGCCAAGCGACGCGTTCATGACGCTGATTCTGGATGGCGTCCCCGACGGAGATCACTCGACCAACTACGCGCGGGTTCGAAGCCAGCTACTCAAGCTCGCTCCATCTCGCGCGTGTGAGCGCCCCGTGCAGCTACGTTTCCACTTTGGGTTTCCAGAGCAGACAGTCGAAGAACGCGCCGCAGCGCATGATGCCGCGCAAGAAGCGATCGCCAAAGGGCGTCGCTATGGCGGCCCGCTGCGCGGTCTCAAGCGCATCCTCACAGTTGCTGAGCAGATCGCAGCGAGACCTCCACGCATGGGGAGCACGTGGATGGAAGTTGCCGCGTTCGGGTTCCACATGTACAAAGTGTACGTCTCGGATGACGCTCGTGAATGGCTACGCGCGATCGCCAGCCACGTACCCGTCTACTGGCTCGTATACGGTGTATCCTCACTCGTCGACGGCATCGGAAGCTACTACGGACCGTTCCTCTGGCGTTTGCTGGCGCCGCATCCTTCGCGCCGCGCACATCTCGGCCTTAGGTGCGTCTCGATTCACGCATACAGTTTTCGCGGACCAAGTCAGATCATCGCATTCTGCTCGGCGCTCGCTCAGAGCCAGACGCTGCGAGAATTCACGTTTGCAGAAGATTCTGACAGCATATCCGATGCTGACTCGCGTGTGTGGGCTGATTGGCTCGCTTTTGCCCTCTTCTCCAACGCCTGCCGTCACCGCATTCGCACCGTCAACTTGAACTTTCGTGATCGGGTCGCCATGTATGCTGAAGCGATGAACAAGGTACTCCAGGAGGCGAATCCTATCGCGTACCTGGCCGCAGGAGCCAATGGTGCGGATAGCGCTGGACGTGGAGAATCACCTCGGCCACTTGAGAGCGTTCGGCTCCGTGCAAACTCGAATATTCATGGGGATGGGCTTCCTGTTGGCAATGTAGCGACGACGATGTACCACGGCAAACGTGTTGCCGAGTGCCTCGTTGCTGACAATTCGGACGGAGAAATGATACGCATCTTGATTCCAGGCGTCGGCTTCGGGTGTGTTGACCGCAAGGATGTCGAAACCACGCAGCCTTCTATGCGCGTTGGGCCAAACCCTATACGGTCACTCTCCTTATGCGTTCGAACCATGGACGTTCCAAGCGTGGAAACGATCTTGCGACTCGTTGGGAGATCGCTCACCACTGTGGGTTTGCGAGACACGGGCACGTGGGAATCAAGCTCGACTGTGTATGTCGAACGCTTTCTCCCGTTGTGTCCGAATGCGAAGCGTATTTACCTCGACTTCTTGAAGATCCCGCTACCTTCGATAACGACTGCAACGTGGGGTCGTAAAGTTGAGTCGTTAGCGATCCGCTCGTGTAGGATTGAGAAGCCAACTGAGCAAGACGAACTGACCCAGAAGTTCGCCGCGCCACTCACTGTACTCCCAAAGCTCTCGTCACTATACTTCCATACTGAGTATGGTCACCATCCCCCTGAGCTGCAAGACTTCCTCATCAAGCTGGATATTGAACGCGATCTTGAGCGATTCTTGGTGCTGTTGTCGAACGACAGCTCGCTTCGTGCGCGTTATACTGACCACACTAAAAACCGCGATGGGCGCCCACTCCCACGGCTACGAGTTGGTCAGAAGCTCGCATTCTTGAGTGTTGCGTCTGCGGGCAGAACGAATCCGCCATCGAGAGGCTACCGACTCAATCCGGACACGATATCGTATATTTTCGAGTTCGTTGGGTCTCATGACCGCATTAGTATCGCCGGATAATGGTACGCATGAGGTTTACGACTTCGACATGAATATCAATCGAAAAACGCTCACGTGGATATTGTGAGTCGAGTTCTACGATGTGATTTGTGCCACGTCCAGGCCCTCATAGCGAAGCAAGCGGCACTTCGGACGTGGCTATGCATCGTGAGATTGGTTGTCCAACCGAATAGTGATACACAGCAACTCAGCAACTTACAAAGGCAACATAAAGTATCCACGCGAGGGGGACATCGTGCACAAGTCATCGCGTGGATCTGGCTTGTCTCATGACATCACACCCGTCTTCATTTAAGATCGTACTCGCTACATCCCAACAGCTCACCTGCCGTAACCGCATAGTTCCGGACACTTGTACCATATTATTGTGCGACAGGGGGGAGCGGATGAAATGCGCGACGTCCTGAGTGGTCCCGACGGAGTAGAATGCTACATGTGTTTCGTCGATTCGATTGCTCTTTAGACCACTGACTCTCGTGTCTTGAGAAATGTCTATCGCTCATGCCGATCGATCTTGAAACCGTTTGACCATTCACACGATCACTTCATCGCGGCATGGCGACATCGAGCTGACGTTTGCGTCGCTCGGGCGAAAACGCAAATACCAGCGCCACAACGTGCCGGTCAAAGCGGTGTATAGCACTTTCGGTGTCAAAATCCGATCCCCAGACGACACTTAAGAATGCTGTTTTTGCACGGAGGCCTAATGGTGCGAGCCGAACGGGCAACAGTACTCCGTGTTGGTCGTCGAAGCCCTGCTTGAGATGCACGACAGCGTCCACGTCTCGCGATTTTAGCGGTAGATGAAGCCGTAGTTGCTCGAGGCTTGAGTTGGCCTGGAGCATTCGCAATCCGCGATGCAACACGGTCAAATCGAGGCAATCCACGCCATCCACCATACTGAAGGTGTCGACTTCGAGCACTTCAAGCTGTTGTGCCATGGGATGCTCTCGATCAGCAAGTATATCGAAAATACTGCCAAGTTCGTCGAGAGCCGAGTGCGTGAGATCGTCGAAGTTCAACTCCATTTTCCGAAGATGACGGCAACGACCAGCGGCAAAGAAGTCCGGAATGCTCGCGAGTCGATCGTATCGGGCTGCGTGAAGTACGAGCTCTTCGAGACGCGGGCACGACGCGAAAACTTGATCGCAGAGGTCATCAATTGCTTGCGTAGGTGTCTTTACACATAACTTCGATACGCCGCCGCCAATCAAACGCAATAAATTTCGTATCGCAGGCTCGTTGACGGCAGTGCACCCGTAGAGCTTGATCTGCGCGATCGATCGAACGGATGAGGTCGGTGCAGATGTCGCGACGTGGGTTACAACTGCGCTCTCCTCTCGAATCCAAGCTTCTCCCCAGCCCGGAAATAGAACACACCACCACCCGCCCGAACGGTCAAGCACACGAAGATCTGTAAGGTCTCGATCCAATTGAGTGGGTGAATCGTCCTCAGCAAGAGCCGATTGTCGAAGCATGGCGCTCGATGCGGCGAGGCGAAGCCAGCGATACTCTTGAATGCCAGCAGCGTGCTCCGGATACAGCACATAGAGCGGATCTTCAGCGTCAAACAGCTCCCGAATCGCGTCAACGTGGGCGGCAAGGAGCTCCACGCAATGCAGCGACAGACTCGTGATTCCATTAGCAGCGTGACAACTGAACAGCGCGTAAGCCATCCACTGAACAGCACGTCGCGCGGCCTGAGCTGAGTCATCATAGATATGCTGAAACTCGTACGCTACTTTGCGGACAGACGAGCTGAACGCCAATGCCGAAGGCAGCGTAGGCGTCAAGGCCGACTCGATTGGATGCCCAAGCGAGACACGCCTCACACACCCGTGGCACTGGACACCAAACAACGACCGAAGCACGCGCACGTAGAATTCGCTGTCACTCGGTTCCAGCGTGCGCTCGATCTCCGGGAAGTCGATGACGGCGATGCCTCGCTTCCAGATCTTGTGCATCACCTTCAGAACTTGCTCCGTCACACGCGCATGGGCACGCATGTCGTTGAAGACCGCCTTCGTGCGGCTGCGGAGCGTGGCGATCCGACTCACAGCTCGGCTTGCTTCTTCATTTGATGACGGGAGGCGGCTCTGGGTTTTGGCAAACACAGCGACGGAGGGCAGCGCGCCCACAGTGACGGCTAGCCAAGGTCGTCGAGCCATCACACGCATTCGGAAGGGAATATGCTGCACGCCGCGGTCGATCGCCGCCTCCAGCTTTGCGCGCGCGGCCTTGTATTCACTGGATACGCCGTCTTCCTCGGTCTCGAGTGAGCCCAGGTACTCGCAGAACACCTGGGCGTCGCGCGTGTCGATGCGAGTGACATCGTGGCCGAACACGCGGACCGGGCGTTGCGCCTCCACGACGAGCGTTGTCCAGCTGCGCGCCAACGAGTAGTGGTGCTCATCTCGTAGCGCCTTCGCCACCTCCATCCACGAGTCAAAGTCCGCCCACGCGAGCAGCACGAGCAGCTCGATCGCCTCGAGGCAGCGCGTCGTCTTGGCACGCGATGAGTCGGAAGGGAGAGTCCACTGGATCCACACGGCCGTGTGCGAGGCGCTCAAGCGCGACGATGGCGAGTCATTGGTGGCGGCTGCTGGGTAGACGCGCAGGCCGCGCAGCGTCTTGCGCCAGGGCGCCAGCAGCGCCGGCGACAGCGTCGCCATGGCCGTCGGACTGTAAGATCCTTCGCTTTTTCCAAAGACCAATTTGGCCGAGCGAAGCCAACTGAGAGAGGGCTAACCGAACATTCACTCTCACGATGAGCTCGACAGATCAGGAGTGATGGTACGGTCCCCCTCGATGGGATGGTCGGCCTGGAGATCCGACCCTCAATCCTCGCGACTCGAGACTCGAGAATGGCGCCGGCGGTGGCGTCGCTGCTGCTCCAGCAGCTCAGCGCGTGGCGCACGACCCTACGCGCGCTGGGTCCTCTGCGTCTCCACGACGACTACGAGGAAGACCAAGCGGACGGCGAGAGACGCGCGCCGCTCGTGCTCCGCGTCCACGGCGGCCTCCTGACAGTGACGATGCACGATGGCGTGCTGCGGTGTGCGAGCGAGGCGCTCAGTGCGCTCACGCTGCTCGCGCGCGTGGATATCACCGCTTGGCGCGCTGAGGTGCGCGCTTTGTGGCCGGACTTTGACCTCGAGCAAGTGGCAACCGCGCAGTACCGGCGCTGGCGCGAGATTGAGATGGCTCCACTTTGAGGTCGCGGACGCGACGTCACTCGCGCCTCTCCAAACACGCATGGTGCTGGACGACGGCTTCTCGGAAGACTTTCGATCGCTGTTGTCGCGTATAAAGACGCAGGACGCGGAAGAGGAGACGACTACCCGTGACTCGTGGAACCAGCGTACAATGCATCCCATGGTGTCCGTCTCTCTCACGCTGGCGAATCGCGAGCCCAAGCCGAACTTTCCTCACCCGCGACACGACCACTCGTACTCGTTTAGGGCCAAGTGGGAGCGACCAGCGAAGGGCGACAACCTTCTACAAGCGATTGTGCCGATCACGCGTGTCCAGCGCAAGAACGAAATCCGCAACCACCGACGAGAGATGGTGCTAAAGATCGATACCGTGAGCGTCGAGGATGAAGAGTTCACAGTTGGACCTACCGGTATAAAAGTGCTCGGGGAGCTTGTGGAGTGCGGTATCTGCGCTCAAAACGTCCCAATGATCACAAGACCCAGCTCACGTCCCCCCGCGACAGGAGCCTCCTACGCGTATATTTACGGCAAAAGAAACCGTGAGGCCAAGGAACGTGCGATCGGAATGCGTTCGCTGATCGCTGTGCATGGCTCTTCTCCGACCTCCAGCCATTGCGGCGTGCGGACCGTGACCATTTCGAAGTCTACGTCGGATGGCTACCCAACGGAACTGCTCTCTGCGGTTCAGCACAGCCAGACCGTTCGCCACGTGATCGTCACAGGAATGACAGACGAACGCTATCTTGAAGGACGTCTCACGTTTTGGCGATGGGTGGCGTTCGCGCTGTTATCTCCTTACGCAACTCATAATGTCACAACATTGGAGCTGCGACTCACTGGCATGCGCATGAGCGATGTGACTGCTGTTCACGAAATGCTATCCGTCCTCAACCCGTTCGCGCTCGTATCGAGTCATTGTGACCCCGACATCCCCCCGAGGCGCATCAAAGCAAGCGAGTTTTACCTGGGTGAGGCAATCGAGAAGGACGTGGAGGAAGAGGAAGACGAGGAGGAGGACAACGACATGGATGAGCACCACGAAGCGGAGGAGGGGCCATTTCCCCTGCCTGTTTTATTTCGCTCCGAGACAGAACTCGACGTTTTATTGATGAACGTCGAGAGCCATGATGGCAAACCGCTACGCGTGCAACTCCCAGGAAGTAAGAAGGCATGGGACTCATCGGAATTGCTAAGGCTCAAGAAGACAGAAGATGCGGCGCAAGACCGATCCCAGGAGAAGAACCGAAAGTTTCCCAAGGTCGTTGTTCAAGGTATGCCTCGAGAGTCCATGCGTGCAATTGTTGCTCTTTTTCGGTTTATCGGCCGTGGTATCAAGCGTCTAGAAATCCATGGCGCTGCATACGACGAGGTTGAAAAGGGTGAATGGATCCGACAGCTGCTCATCGAATGCCCCGATCTGGAAGAGCTGAAGATACTGTCTAGCGACATTCGACCGTTTTATTCATCCTACAAATCCGGGCTTTGCCGCGTGAAGCGTATGACAATCCAGGGTGCGCAAGAAAACATCGATGATCGACAAGTGATGTGGCAGAACCGCGAGAGGAACTTGTGGGAGTTTTTTGGTGCGCTTGCCGATCGTCGCCACCCAACAGTTCTCCACATACAGGACCTCGACCTGGACCTATCTTTCCGAAACGATCTGGAAACACTGTCGCGAGTCGAAGACTTGATCAAGAAAAATCGACACCTTCGATCGCTTCGACTCCACGCACGAATTAGTCCCGATATGCGGGAGAGTGTGCCACAGGATTTGGCGAAGGTATTTCCCGGCGGGCTCGAAGGAGGCGAATCGACTCGGGTTCAAGTCTATGAGCTTGGTCGGCGCAAGAAGCTCGCGTTCCTCTGTGTAATCAATCAAGCGACGCCATGACGCAAACCTTCAGGATGCTATCGGACGCGTCGACAGCGGGGTCGTGGGTTCGATCTTCGAGTTCGCAGCTGATTGCTGTGTGCTGAGAATGCGACTTTCGATCTCGTGAGCGCGGATCCACCCTAGCTGTGTGGGGGACATGATTCGGATAACGGCAGAAACAATCAAGGAAGTGACGAACGAGCCGCGTCTTACCGTGTCCTGTGATCGCGGTGTAGGTTCGCATTTGCCCAAAGGCCGATTGAAGCCACCTCAGAAGGCTAACCATACATACACTCTCACCAGGTGAGCTAGTCCAGCAGTAGTGATGATATTAACCCCCGAGCTTTTCGCGCCAAGATCCACAAGAGAACAATATCGGCTGCGAGATGACGCCGGCGGTGTCGCTGCTCCGCCAGCAGCTTAGCGCGTGGCGAGAGGCGCTGCGCGCGCTGGGACCACTGCGTATAGACGACGACGACGACGACGAGGACCAAGCGGACGCCGACCGCCGCGCGCCGCTCGTGTTCCGCGTCCACGGCGGACGGCTGTCCGCCACACCTCGTGATGACGCGCTGCGGTGTGTGAGCGAGGCGCACAGCGCGCTCACGCTGCTCGCGCGCCTCGACGTCGCCGCGTGGCGCGCGGAGGTGCGCGCTGTGTGGCCCGAGTTCGACCTCGAGGAAGTGGAGAGCGCGCAGTACCGCTGGCGATGGGGCTCCACTTTGAGGTGTCGGACGATGGCGCTGGCGCAAGATCGAGATGGGGCTCCACTTTGAGGTGTCGGACGATGGCGCTGGCGCAAGATCGAGATGGGGCTCCACTTTGAGGTGTCGGACGAGGCATCGCTCGCGCTGCTGCAGGCGTGCATGGTGCTGGACGACGGCTTCTCGGAGGAGTTCCGAGCGCTGCTGACACGTATCGAGAGCCAGGACGAAGAACAAGAGATGGTAGCGCGTGGCTCGTCGAAGCTGGAAACAGCATTGCATCGGACGTCTTGTCTCTTCAAACCTGTATCCATATCGTAATGTAGGGAGGTGTATCACACAACAAAGGTTAGTCTCAGTGTCTCACTTGGCGTTCCCCCCTCATTTCGCGTCGCTGGCCACTATGGCAACACTCGACATCGCAGCGGAGCTGCGCGCGCGCCTTCGCAGCCGGCGCAACGCACTGGCAGCGTTGGGGCGGGTGTACCAGACCTCTCGCACCCAATGCGCGTGGTGGCGCACCGGAACGGAGCCCGTCGACTGCATCTGGGTCCACGGATCGGCGATTCATCCGTTGAACGACGACGAGCGGCACGAAGTTCGGTTCCGCGACTTTGCCGAGGAGCTCGCGCTGCTGGGAGCGCTCGAGCGTATCAACCCCAACGCTTTTCTGGACCACGTGCGCGAAGTGTGGAATGTGAGAGAGAGAACACAGGAACTCCCGGTATCTTCCAGCCCAGAAAGTCCCAGCAAAATGCCCAGCCTGACGCCGCGTCGCGTGCTCGGGTTCTCATACAGAATCCACGAACGCGGAGACTTCAATCCGATCAGTGAGCGCGCCGTTGGTGTCGATCGCCCGTCTCGTGCGTTCCTGCGCGACTACGAGTGGCTTGAGGCGGCGCTGCGATCGGCTGGTCACGCCGGCGTGGGCGAGTGTGGACCAATTTCCGTTCGGATTTGTATGAGCTTGATCAGTCGAGACCCCGAAGACCTCGCATTTCTGCTTCGTGATATTCTCAAGGACGTCATCACGCAGCAGCTATACGACCAGTCGTCTGTGCGCCCAAATGAAGGAGGGGCGGCGTGGGCGGCGGCGGCAAGTACGCGTTTCCGAATCGTCGAGGTGTCACTGGACGAAGAAGCCGGTATCACTGCGAATGTCGAAACAATCGAATGCCTGGCAAGGCTCTACAAATTTGGCGTTCAGATCGGGCGTCTGCCACCTCTTCATGACCAGAACCTATCGCTGGAACTAGAGATGTCGTTGACCGAGTCGATCTGCACGTTGATACCCACGGAGTACGTGAGTGCAACGCCCACGCCGGTCCAGTGGATCTACGCCGATTGTAGTTCCACGGCGTCGCTCGTGCCAGCGCTCTTCTCTGCTCTCCAAAGCAGCACAAACGTCAAGCATATCGAGCTGAACGTGAACCCACGACCGTTCGATGAGGACCGCGGCCAGTCGTTCGAGAGCGCAGTGATGCTGTGGAAGTGGACAGCATACGCGTTATTTAGTGCCCATGCCGAACACGCGGTCGAAAGTCTCACGCTTCACGTCGACTACCTCGATGACTCCGCTCTATCCACGATTGAGGAAGTGCTTCACGCCGAGTATCCACTTGGTGTCCTGTTTGAATGGGAGGTTGAACGGGACCAGTGGATCTCAGCGTCGCGATTCTTCCTTCACGAAGCTCGAGATGATACCCACAAGGAATCCCTCTACGTCACACAAGCAGCGGTGCATGTGCGTGTTATCGAGCGCTTCATTGGGGAAATGATGAGCGAGTGGTGGCAAGTTCTTCTGCCGGGATACGGCATAGCATGGGTCGCTGCGCAGGACGCAATGGAGATCGTGTTGCCGAAACAGCGACAACCAGTGCGTCCGCTTCATTTGCAAGTTGAAGGCTTCACGGAGGCGAAGAGAGAGCCGTTTTTGGCATTCTTGCAGCTTGTTCCAGCATACATTAACAGCATTGAGATCGAGACAATCACCGTGATACGAGACGCATTCGACATGACCGACTGGACTCAAGCCGTGCTTCGCCTTCTACCGAATCTTGAGCGCCTCAAATACCCGTGGAATGCAGAGATTGAAGATTTGAACGTCTTTGTGGGGGCAGCCGAAGCTGGGCATTGCCATCTTCGATCTCTCTCATCGAACCAAACTTTCTACCCTGACACCGCGATTGCCTTTCTCGACGTCTTGTGTGATGCGAGCCATCCGTTAACGAGACAGCTGGAGGAGATCGACATCACCGTGTCCATCGATGAAAGGTCGACCAAAGGTTTCCACGCTGCCTGGCGCCGTTTGCTTGATCACAATCGTACGCTGCACACGATCTTTCTGTTTCTCTGGGCCGACGTGTCTGTCGCGGTCGATGAAAAAGACGTCGCTATTCGCACAGGGCCTCTCTGCAATTCCATCAAGCTTGCGTTTCTGAGCACCGTTCAAGATCGCACGAGTGGTGGTAGCGCGCGCAGTCGTCTGGACACGGGCGTGCTGGGCACAGTTTTCAGTTTTGCAGCGCCGCATCGTATCCGCAAGATCAATATCCAGTGCGAGAGCGCCTGAGAGCTGCTACTACTCGATAAAGCGAGCGAAACCTCGACGCAACGTGATCAACGAGTTGTGACATTGCCCCTTCCTATGCTTTTTGCCATTGAATGGATTTGATCTTGTGTATGGCCCTGGGGCATTGTCTTTGTTCCCTGAACATATGATCGGACTGCTGCTGTAGATGCTGCATTTGCTCGGAAGACGCGCCGCCGATCACGACGTGATGAGGAGTGGAACCCGCCTCGGCTACGTCTACCGATGCGTATCAGATACTGTGTGCCATCAAAGTCGTCCCTATCGACTGGATGCGCCTTTCAGATCTGTAGGTTCAAGAATACGGCACACATAACGGACGATCGGACGATTGAATTTTGCAGACATGCACCACAATGCATAGGTTAAAGGAATATCAAGGGTTTTTGTCGCCGCCCCCGCTGTAAGAAGCCATTCTCCCTTGTTGACATCGTATCGACCACTTCTGTGGCGGGTTGACTTCGCGCGCTGCTCTAAACTATCGGATCCTGGGCGGCGCTCAGAAACACGAGCCCGTGAGATTCCCGATGTACATACTTGACATGGCGAGATCTTGCGGAGCGTATCTGGAGTGCTGGGTATGAACCTCGATGTCACGCGAGCCGTGACATCGAGGTTCATACGTTCTCATTGTGTACTTACCAATCGGGTTCTGGATCAATCGAGACCGTTCGAAGACGATGTGACGCGGCAAATGCAAATACGTTCGCCAGGACACCCGTATCGAGACGGCTGCGCGCACTTTGGCTGTCGAGCGTGGTACTGAGGAGCGCAAGCTTGCTGGTGATAGGAAGCGGCCCACTTCGAATCGCGACTGGCGCGGCGTCTATCTCAACACAATCGCAAGTTCGAGCATAGATCGAGATAGTGTGGAGTGTGCGGTTCTGTTGGAGCATACGACGCCATGCACCCATAAACTCCGCTGATACGGAGTCGTTGAAAGACAGCGCGAACCCGAACTCTTCGAGATGCCGGGTCAGTGGGTGCGTGTTATCGCAGAGAACGTCGAGGAACTCCACCAAATCGCCCACCCCCGCGACAGAGCTTTCACACAACTCCAAGGTATGGAGTCGGCACAGACCGGCCTCGGCGGCCTCCACATAAACTTGCATTCGCGGAATCTGTGCATCTAACGGCAGCTTGAACCGCTCGAGCTGAGGGAAAACCTGAAACACTTCGCGTGTCCAATCGGTAAGATCTTGTACCTCCTCGATATCGTGAGTGATTTCAAGCTCCAACTTCTTCAGGTCGCGCTGTACGAGCCGAAGGAGCTCAATCACTCGCCACATGTTGTCTGCATTAACGCCAGCAAGCTTCAGCGCAAGCGAAGACTCGTTTGACGAGGCTAACTCGGATTCACACTCACCCAGTTTGGGTTTGCCGGATTTGTCATCAAGGCCTTCAACAGCTTTCGTGTACGCCTCTCCATTTGCTGGGAAGAGAACCCGTTGCCACTTTACCCCACGGAGTTCAAAGCTGTTAATCACGCGAACTTGCAGAGCTTCTCTTGTCCGAAAGATTGAGTTCACTTCGTAAGGAGCATCGGCGTCTGGGCTCTGGAGGTGAAATTCTGAGGCTGAGATCCACCGATCGTCTTCAGCCACGTCCTCGAAAAGTCCAGAAAGTGGATTTTGCGAATCGAGGACTTCTTCAATGATCTCGAGCGCGCGACGGTCGAGAGCGTCAACATGTAGCCTGACTTCCGTGACGTGTTGCGGAGCGTGAGCACTGAACAGCGCGTACGCTGTCCATTTCCAGAGATCGATATTGGCAGCCAGCTGGTCACCGGCATGATTGAGTCGATCGAATCGGATCTCAACTTCCGCGACTGATGCACACGAAATAACGGAGGTGAGAAGCCAGGGGATGAGCTCTGGCGACATTTTGCGGTCAGGAAAGCGTGGCGAATAGTCGACGCGGACGAGGGATTGCGACCTGGCGGCATCAATGCATGCAGACACTTTGTTGGCGAGACCTTGTCGAGCGCGGGCACATTCTCGATAAGAACCAGTGGAAGGGACTGGACTCGAACGCCACGCTCCACGAGACCCGCGAGGCATTCCAGCGCCCCGAGGGTTGCCAATGCCACTTCCACATCGACTTCCACGATCTCAAACCGTGAACAAGTTGCAGCCGGACTGGCCGGCTCGTCGTCACTGGGGCTGTGCTGGTACAGTTGCTGCGCGATGACGCTCTGCAGAATCTGTCGGAGAAAAAACTCTAGTGGTAGAGATTCGCCCACGCCGTTGAAGAGGATCCGAACCGGAACTGGTCGCAGACACATGCGCGAAGCCTCTGGCTGTTGATCCACGCAACATCCTTGCGAAAAGCCTCTGTCGGCGGCTCGACCCCGGCTACTCGCTCGAGGATTGACGACAGGTCCGACGGCTGATGCACTTCGAACTCCAAGCCCACTGTGGCGGTTGAAACTTGGTCGGCAAGCCCCGGAGTCGCAAGCGCCGAGACAGTGTCGTACCTGGACCACACGTCCCGCAGCTCCTGGACACAGCTTGTATAGTCGACGCGCAGCAGTGCGCTTAGCAGCGCGACCGCCTCGGCGCTGTCGCGAAGGCGGACGTCGCGCGGATCCACGTCCTCCGGCCCGATCGGAGCCATAACGAACAACCACCAGACGCACGTCGGATCCCCTGGCTGCGGAGGCCACCACGCCGACTCCAACTTGGTGAAGCCGTAGATCTCATCTCGCCCAGGCCACGCAGCGCCGCGTGGCGATCGCGTAGCCGCGCGCGCAGCTCCTTCGCGACGGCCGTCGCCGGCATTGAATTGCAGGGCTTGTGCGTTTGCTTGTGATTGTCGACCCCGGAAGAACAGGGTGACAGCGATGATTGCTCAATGGAGGTAAACCTCTGTAATGTAGTATAGCTACCTGCTGCAATGTCTACAATAGTATCCTTGAAGCCCTACTTTAGTGCTCCGCGCTGGTGGAGGATTCAAGGGGCTTCACAGTCGAATGCCAAGGGAAGCGAAGGTCTGGAAGCGTATCCCACGTGTCCAGCAGCACTCGATCTTCAACGTAGACGGTTTAGCACGAGTGTGATTTCCACCACCTTTGCGCTGCTCGGCAAAGGCTCGTCGAGGATACAAGAGAACAATACATGCGATGGGAACATAGAAAGATCACAATCGATGTACGATTGGTGACCACGTTGGAGTTCGAGACGTCGACCGACCCAAGCCACTCAGCATTCATATTCAGAAGCGAGGAATCCGGCGGCCACTTGACAACGCATTCGAGGTTGACCAAACTCTCAGTGTTCGCGCTCGATTAACACCTCTCGCAGGCGATGCTGGGCTGCAAACGCAAAAACGATGCTCATCACGCAGCTGTCCAAACAGTTACCAACTGGATTGCTGTTGAGCCCGGGTACGACACTGATAAACGCGAGCTTGCTCCGGATATCGAGAGGTGCTGTGCGAATCGCCACGGGCTTGTCGGTGTTTAGATCCAACTCGGCGGCATTGAACGGAACGACCAAGTGGAATGAGTAGATTTGGCGGTTCGACGCCAACATTTCGCGCACATGGCGTACAAACGCTTCCTTTGAGTCTTTATCAAAAGCGACATTGAGCTTCAGCTCGTGCAGGCTCCGGGCGAGTGGGTGTGTTGGGTCGCACAGTAGATCCAAAAACTCGTTCACGTCCGTTGAAGCCACGTTCAAAGCGAAACCAACGTCCAAGCGACGGAGTCGACCGTTGGCCGCTGCAGCGCACGTAACCACTTCACTGAGTCCCTGCAGCGATGCAGTGGGTGGGAGCTTGAGCGTTTCGAGCTGTGGGCAACGTGAAAGCACAGTCGATAGCAAACCATCGAAAAGATACCCTGCGCTTGATGGATCGAAATCGAGCCCCGTCACGTCGCGGTGCACCATGCTCAAAAGGCTTGAGATCGCTTCCTGGTCCGACTCGAGAATATCGACAAACTCGAGTTGGAACTCCTCAGTTGAGCTGGTCTCTGGATACGCAGCATGCGGTTCGCGTAGTTCCGCGTCGGAATCCGAAACCCACACGACTCCGTGTCCCGGAACCAGCACCCTCCACCACTTCTCGCCACTTTGCTTCATCGCGTCGATCACTCGTAGGTCGGTGCAGGACTTGAGCTCATACCCATCAAAGGAAGATCCATCTGGAGACGGTGGTGTTGCGTACAATCGTAACGCACGCAGCCACACGGGTTGTTGACGACGGTCGGGATCCCCGTCAAACAAACCACCCAGCGGGTTCTCGATTGTGAGTAGGTCTCGGATAGATTCGATGCCATCGTCGTCGAAAAAGCTTCCGTGCACGTGCACGCTCTTGATACGGTGCTGCGCGTGGCGACTGAAAAGCGCGTACGCGGCCCATCGCCATAGCAAGCGCCGCACGTCGGCTTGTGGAGGTGTCAGCACGCCATTTGGATACCCTTTCGCTTGAAGATACACGTGCTTTATACTGGTGCTGGTCTGGACCCCCGAGTAGATCAGCGGTATGATGTGAGGCGACGTGTCTTCCGATATGTAGACGTGTTGAGGTCGGCACTGCGTGGCGCTGAAGTCTTGGCTTGAGGATATGAGGTTTTCCAGTGACGCGGCGATAGACAGGCGTGTGGAAAGCGACTCGTCGGCGTCTCGGATCGGCGGGAGATCTCGAACGCGGATGCCGCGTTGGCACAACTGCGCGAGGTACTCGAGCGCTTCCGCATTCACGGTCAATCGCGGGTTGGAACAGCTGAAGCGAATCTCAACGATACGAAAGCGAGAGGCGACTTCCGCATCGATCACTCCCGTCTGCAGCGCCTGCTGCGCGATCACGAGCTCCAGGATCTGACTCAGAATGCTCGCCCCCTTCTCTGGATCCGAGTCGGCGAAGGCGAGATGCAGACTCACGGGTACTCCCCCTAGCGTCTCGTCCACTTCGACGGTGTCTGACCGCGCCTTCAGATACGCGTAGTCTTCTAGGAACGCGGGAGACGGTGCGCGCACGGCGAGCACGCACTCGCTGATCGGTTCGAGTTCCTCCAGCGAGATGATGATTGGCCGGAGACCGATCTCGACGCGCTCGTTTGCCTCGTGGACCAGTCCTCGCGCGCCGAACAGGCTCGCACGGAACCGGCTCGGCGTCATCGCCTCGACGTGCTGCGTCCAGAAGCGCACGTCCACGCGGCGCACGGCGGCCAGCAGCGCCAGCGCCTCGCCAGTCTCGTGGAAGGGCTGGTTCGATCCGTGCCTCGTGCGGAACCACCAGTACCGGAGACCGTCGCGGCTCGACTTGTGGGTCTTGTGGGCGGGCGCGACGCCCCCGAGCGCCTCCGCCCAGCGGTGCAGCAGCGCGCGGAGCGCCGCGTCATCTTGGTGCAGCGGGTGCACCTCCATCGCAAACGAAGGAATATGGAGGGGAAGGGGAGAATCCCATGTTCGAAATTTCATTGATTGGCTAAAACCTTCGATGTTTTCACCAATGAAAATGTAGTATGACCATCCACAGAGATCCAATAATTGCAAGCCAAGTGATTTGACACAATAACGGGGCAGCCTCCAGCCCATGAGACGCCAAAGCAAACCATGATTCATCAAGCAGTGCAGTCTACGTGGTGAGGCCATGCTATCGTAGTCGCCATTGATTAACCAGTAACTCAGTCGACGCCAGCTTCGTTCGTATGTCTAATTGATGAGCCGGCTCGTTCTCCCTACGCTGTTAGGCGGCAGAACGCTGTAATCACCTAGTGTCATACAGGATGCTGACCTGGCGCATGCGGTGTGGCGCTGCAAAACGGAAAATCGTGCAGACAGCTTCCGAGTCGAGTTGACTGCGTGTGCCGCTGGCTGCCGTCTGATCTTGGAAGATGCTCAGGAACGCAAGTTTGCTGGAGATGCTCATGGGCCCCGTGCGAATCGCGACGTCGTCGAAGTCTAGGACAGCAGGTTCGTTTGTCCGAACATGCAAAGAGATCGTGTGGAGCGTTCGATTGTGCCTTAGGAAGCGATTCAACGTACCGCAGAAGCTCCTCCTCGACGAGTCAGTGACCGACACACCAATGTCGATCTCCTCGAGGTGTCTTGTGAACGGATGGCTCGCGTCGCACAAGACATCAAGAAAGCGAGCGAAGTCCTCAGACTCCGAGTCGAACGTCTGCTCCAGTGAGATGCGACGAAGACGACAATTTCCAGCCTCAGCAGCATCCACAAAGATGCTCAGGCTATCAACCTCCGCGTTCCACGGGTACCCGATGCGCTCCCATCGGCCACTCCCCTTCACGTCAAGTTCCAAGAAGTGTTCCGGTACAGCCTGGAGACAATGACTCGGCTGCTGTAGGTTCTTCCTGACGCCGTTAGGAGCATCCAGGTTCAAACTAGCCGGGACGACGAAGAAGAGTTCGATGTGACCGCGTGGACGATTGAGGTGCTCCGTACGCTTCCTCATCTCGAGCGGCTCAAGTACAACTGCTTCGCGGAGATCCGCAACCTGTCCATCTTTGTGGAAGCTGCAGAAGCCGGCCACGCTCGACTCCGCTCGCTCGCTCTCGACCAGACATTCTACACGGCCAAAGAAGACACGATGGAGCTTCTCAGAATCCTTGGTGAGAACAGCCATCCCCTGACGAGCCAACTGGAAGAGGTCGGTCTCGTCATAAGTGTCGACGACGAGGCGGCGCTGAAAGTGTTTCAGTCCGCGTGGCATCGAATGCTGCAGCGCAATCACACGCTGCACACGGTGTCGCTGATGTTGTTTTCCGACGACAAGGAAATCGACGACGACCCGGCATTCCACAGGTGCCCACTGAGGATCGACAGCAAGATTGCTTTCCTTTCCACGCTCCAGGCTGCCGCGTGTACAAGCGACGCGCGTGGCCGGCTTGACACGGGCGTCATCGCCTCAATCTTCGAGTTTGCCGCACAACCTCGTACTTTTACAATCGAGTATTAATGCGAAGGAACAGAAGAACATTTGCGTCGTTCAGGAACGCCAATGAATACGAATACGATGCATTTCTTTTCTGGCTACGGAGACTTCGCAAGTATGTATGTGACCCATCCTTCGGAACATGATGGAGTCTACACCCCACAAGATCTTACTTGAACACAGTCCAGACACTGCGCTGCCACGTGGTCGTTGAAGCCATCTCGAACACCAGGTGTGCTACATCCATGGTCAATGCGTACTTTGCTGCCGACGAAGCCGAAGCACCCACCGTCACAACGCTCAGGAACGCGAGCTTCTCGCGTAACGGGAGCACCGGGATCAACGTGCCGTCGTGACGCACGACCCCAGGCGCAAAGCGAGCGCGCTGCTTCGCGTCGCTGCACTTGACCACGAGCCGATGGAGCTTTCGTCGTGTCGCCAGCTCCAAGATGTAGTCGTACACCGTCGCCAGTTCGGGGATTTTGGCTTGTTCGTTGGTTCCGGTCGAGTCGAAGTATAGAGAGGTGAGTCGCGGGAACGTGTGTGGCGCGACGTAGAACGCGCAGCCCATGCGACGCGGTTTGTCGATCAAGTGGCACGAGAGCAGTGTGAGGGACTGTAGTCCGCGACCGTGCTTGGAGATGAAGAGCTGCTCGGCTGACAGCGTCAGGTTGGCCAGCTGGAGGCGCTTGAGGTTGGGACAGTGCTCTAAGATATCGTCGACCCGGAAAGCGTCTTTCGGTCGGTCGCCAACACTGGCGATCGTGAGTAGCTCCAGAGGCTCGCCAACAAACCGAAGAAACTCTGCGATCGACTGTGCGCAAAACGGGTACGCGCGAATGTTCCGCCGATACTCTCCCGTGTTGCGTACCTTGATACGAATAGTGAGGTTCCGGATCGTGTGGGTATCTCGTTGTGGGGCTGGCTGCTCTGTCAGGACGTCTTTGCGAACGATGTACGCCGCTCCCACGCCTGGAACGAGCACTTGTGCTAGCTTGCTAGTGCCTGATCCGACCAGGAGGCAGTCCACTGGGCGTTTGCCGTGGTACACGGTCGCCTTGTCGCGTTCGTGTCCATATGAATCCCGGATCTTCGTTTGGGCGTTCATGCGTGCCACTACAGGAGGCCACTGGAGGACTGGATGGGGAGAAGTGTCATCGTGGGGAGCGTTTTCGCGGTTGATGATGCGTCGAGTGGATTCAACAAACCCCTGAAACGAGTCGCTCCACGAACCAGGCACCCACGTCAGGTTTGCGGAGCTGATCTTGTGCTGCGCCGTCTTGCTGAACAGCGCAAAGGCTAACCAATTATACGCTGTAACGATGTCGAGGGTGATGGCTTCCAGCGTTCGACTCGAATGGATGGCCGAATACAGCCGTTCGCTGTCCCATGACTCGTTTTGCCCCAAACGGAGGTGGCGCAGACCGAGGTGCGCGCGGAGGTTGTCGTGCGGCGCGAGCAAGCGCCACACAAACGGGGATTCGGTCGAGGTACTGCGGTATTTGTACTTGAGCGTGCCCAGCGGGACCTTGCAGCCGATTTGCCGGAGCGACTCACACACGGCAGGCTTCACACATACATCCCGGAGGTCAAAGCCGAACGACTGGATCTCGAACCGGGCCGTCTCTGTGGTTCCCTGTGTCGCAACCCGGCTCGCACACAGCAGCACTTGGCCAAGATGTTCCACGACCGGATCCTCACATCTCGATCTCCAACAATCCATACAGCTCTCGCTTCGTCGAACCCCTAAAACACATCGGAGTTGCGTGGGGCCATGTTGAGCACCGGGACTGTCTTGTATCCTCTTGATCAGCTCGATCTCGAGACGAGAAAAGTCCTCGCTTCCAGATCCGATCTCGTCCCGGCTACCGCTGCAAAACAGGGTCATGATGTCGTCGTAGGTTACCGGGCGTTGGCCGTAACGGAGCTCGAGACGCGCTCGAACGGCCGTCAAGGAATCGTCGTTGGGAGGAGTGGGACTCACCACGTGCTCAGGGAACTGAATTTCGAAGCGAGGCCGTACTTCCGTGAAGAACTCGAGCGGGCAGCCCAGCCTCCGCATTGTTTCGCGGGCGTCGCACACGTCGATGATCAGTTGCCAGCATGCGAGACTGTCGATGCTGACAAACAGATCCAGCAGCCGTAACGCCTGAATCCACTGAACGTGGTCACGAACGACACCTGTCGGTGGGACGGAGATCGGAATCCAGAGCTTGTCCACGAGCTCGCTGCTGTGAGGCGCCGCGTGAATTGGCAGCGTCAGCTTGCCGCGTAGGGCGGTGGTCCAGGGAGCCAGCTTGTGCACGATGCTTGCGTGGGCGCTCGTGTGAGAAGAAGACTCGGTCATGTGGATGTCGTGTGGGGTCGAGGACCGAAATTTGAAAGTGCGACCAAAGGAAGCCGATAGAAATCAGGTGAGACTGTTCTCGCTGACAATCTCAGGCAAACCGCGAGGCGAATTCTTCACGTCAGATATCTCGCATTGTGTCCAGATGCTGGATTCTCCGCCTGATGTATTTGATGGAATCATTTGACCGTCACTCACAAAGGCAGGTCAATCATTCGCTCGCTCGGACTGGGCATGTTGGCCGGAGCTCACGCCCCGGTGGATTCTCTCAGCGACAATCGCCGCGAAAAGACGCTGAACCACGTCGTCGTCTTCTAGGCCTGAATGCCTTATAGCCGATAACCTCGGCGTTTGATGCCAACAAATCACCACTAGAAGTGTAATTTACCTGCCGTCATCGGCGCTCCAGGCTCAGGGCTATCGCCGCCACCACGCCAGACTTGCGCCGTCGTCGATGCCCCGGGCTCCCGGCTGCTGCCATCGCCACGCAGGCTCTTCTACGCAAGCTACATCAACCGTGGAAGCGTGCCGTCGTCGGTGCCCCGGGCGCATCCCCGCCAATGCCACACAGGTTTCGCCGCCAGAGGATTCGCGCCGTCGTCGATGCCCGGGGCTCATGACGTTTACCACTACCACGCAGATTTCGACACCAGGAGTCGTGTGCGAGCTGCCGCCCGCGGGCGAGATGCAGCGGCAGCTGGTGTCGCTGGATCTCCACCTACTTCGCTCCGTCGTGACGTTTGACGCCTCGCTAGCGGTGCTGGAGATGGGGAGAGCCCCCTTGCGTGTCGACGAGCTGTGGATCGATCTGCTGGACCGCACAGACGACGAGCTGACGGCGAGCGGGCTCGCTACAGTGCTCATCAAGCTCTTCCAAGGACCGTCCCCACCGCGGCTCCTCCGCGTCGACTGCGCCAACGCGAGCGTCGAGCGCCTTCACCAGCTCGCCCAGGTGCTCGAGGCGACCACGTGCCCGTTGTCCTCACGTTCGAGCGGATCGGACTGGGCCATGCGCGCGGCGTCCCGGACCGCGTGGTGCTGTTCACGCTCCTGGGCGCGTGCCTGCGGCAGCACTGCATCCGGTCGCTCACGCTCGACGTCCCTGAGTTCTCAGCCGCTGACATTACGACCAGGTCGGCCGCGTTCTCCAACGACGAGCGGCCAACGAACCTGGTGTCGCTCAAGCTGACGACGGACTGCCGGCGCGAGAGCTGGGGCGTCGACGAGAAGCTGCTCTATTTGGTGGGGAAGCACCTGGAGTCGCTCGACCTTACCATCAACGGCGACGCTCTCTCCGAGAAGGCGCCCAAGGCCATTCTCAGCCTGTGCCCTCGGCTCCAACATGCCACGCTGCACCGACTCCAACTGGGCAAGCGCAGCCCGCTCGTGGTGCATTTGCGCGAGCCGACGTCACGTCTCCCCTCGCTGGCGCTGCCGCGGCTCCAGGCGGCGCTCTCGGCTATCGGCGAGCCTGCCGCCACGGCCCCCACTGCCGGATATGGCAGACAGACGATGCCCCGGAGTTGATCGCCACCTCTTCGAGGAGGAGCACCACGTTACCGTTACATGCTCCTCCGCTGCCAAAGCCACTCGCGGCAGGTTCCTTCGCAGTTAACCACAGCCTCCGCAACGCGATTCTCCGCCGGAGTACGCGGTCTGCCGTCGTTGCCCCGGGCCGTTGGCCACAACTCCGTCGCGTTTCCTCCCCGCTAGAGCAAGCGCTTGGCGGCACGGGTGGTTGGCCTCCGCCACTGTCACGCACGTCTCGCCGCCGCGGAACTCGCCTTGCGTCTGCCGTCGATGCACCGGGCTCATGGCCACTACCACTGCCACGCCGGTTTCGTCGCCGGGGGCTTCGTCACGTCGTCGATGCTCCGGCAGCAGTCCGCCGGCTTCGCCATTGCGGTAGCGTCAGCACCGTCAGTGGCGCGCAATCAACACCCGCCACGCAGGCTCCTCCAACGGCAGATTGCGCCGTCGCCGATGCCCCGGGCTCCCGGCCACCGCCACGCCGGACTTGAGCCGTCGTTGGTGGCACTGGTGGTCCATCCGCTGTACCGTCGGCAGAAGGGTGCGTCGCGGGTAACCCGGCGCGTTGGATAATAGCATCGCTTCGACGAGCGGTAGCGACGCTGATGGCGTCTAGGAGCCCGGCTTTATGCCTTCGAAAGAGTGCCCATGCAGGCCGCTGTCACGTGCTGTCATTGCCAAGGACGCCTTGTAGTCATCACCGCCAGAGGCGGCGGAAGTGGCACGTAACCGAGAGCTGAGCGCCACTTCTTTCAGGGGGTGACTACCTCGCCGTTGTGCCAGGAGAATGGCCACTGCCTTGGTGCAACGCCGTGTCCCAACGTGAAGGCAACTGTGGTTTCTGAGCAACTTCGACAAGCACTCAGGTCTGTTCGACCATCAGTCTGGACTTGTCTAAAGTAGGTCCACACATTCACTCTATCAAATCTCCAAGAGCGTTCTCTCGAGACCTAGAATGGGAGACGATTTTGCCCATAGGGTCTCGGCTAAAGTAGGCCCAGCATTCATTCTGGCGGTAAATCAAGATAAAACCTGCATTCTATGGCTCTATATTAGGAAACATTCCTTCAGACAGTCATTCCTCATATTTGGCCTGTTCTTCAAAGGGATTCTAGCTCTCAGCAGTCGCTGAGAGAACAGTAGTCGTGTTGCCTGGAAGCTTGAATATACTGTTTCGTGATCAGTGCAAGTGGAGCGAACTTCGCTTACCCACCACGCAAGTGCAGCCGGAGGCTCAGTTCGTGCTCAGATGTTTACACCGAACGACTGAACGGCCACGGCAGAAGTAGCCAAAATAGGGAGATTAAGTATCAGTTCGTTTCACAGGCATTCATATAACGAGAGCAGGCGATTCGACAGCTTGACCATTCACGGTGACAGCTCTGGGTCCAAAAACGGCGTGTACGTCTCTGAGTGCTCGACGAAGACCTTACGGAAGCAAAACGGAACGGCAAACGCAAAGATAGCAGCTAGGACATCCGCGTCGAGACGACCACACGCACCACAACCGTGACGAGCGCGTTCTTGAATGGCACTGACAAACGCGAGCTTGCAGGACAGAGGCAAGGGGAGGCAAATCGGAGCTCGCTCGGTCTCTCCGTCGACGCTCACAGGTGCAGACACGTAAATCGAGATAGTGTGGAGCGTGCGGTTCTGCGCAAGCATCCGTCGCCACGCATCGTGAAATCTTTCGGACAATGGTTCCTCCGACGACACCGTGAAATTGAGATGTTCGAGCGCCTTGGTCAGAGGATGCGTTCCGTCGCACAACACATCGAGAAACTCAACAACGTCAGTCGACTCCACGTCGAAGTATTGGCTTAGCTCCAGGGAGCGTAGCTGCCACTGCCCCGCTTCGGCCGCGTCCACGAACACGCCAAGACTCGGTACCTCTGCGTAGTACGGCAGACTGAGGTGCTCGAGGCTGGGAGTGAGCGGAAGGATATCGAGAATCCAGTTCGTGATGTCGAAATCCGGTTCATCGTGGTCGACCTTTTCAATGCTGATACTGGTCACGTCGCGCTGTAAGAGTCATAGCAGAGCCACAGTATACTCCTCGTTGTCTTGAACAAGCCCTTCCACACGAAGGTGCATCGCGAAGGACGATGACGCGAATTCCGTGGCACCACGTGCCAGTTGGCACTCTGGTGACTTGCTGTCGGTGACACCAGGGTCTTTGACCCACGCTGCCCCATACTCCGGAAGTAAAGTACGTAGCGAATTGACTTCACCGGCTCCATCGCTGCCAAGAACGCGTACACGAAGAGGTTCCACCGTCCGATACAACGAGTGCGTAGAATCGAATGGAGTATTTCTCGGATCATCCACGTAGAAGTCCGAAGCTACAACCCACTGATCGCCGTCGCCCATCACGTCGTCGAAAAGGCCAGCGAGCGGGTTCTGTACAGAGAGAACTTCTTCGATGGCACGAAGCGCGTGGTCGTCGAGGGTCTCGACGTGGAGAGTGACAGTTTGAACATGTTGCGCCGCGTGGCGACTGAGCAGAGCGTACGCAGCCCACTTCCACATGATCTCCAAAGCTGCAGGCTCGTCGTCTTCCGTCGACGGTTGATGAAAGTCAATCTCTTCGACAGCTTGACATGACAGGATCGCCGTGAAGACAGCGGGGACGAGGTCCGGCGATACATTGTCTGCAATGAAAGCTTGGCGAACGGTGAAAGCCGAGTCCGATGTGCAATCGTACAAGGGCGGCATCAGACCGTGGAGGCACCGACTCACTGCGATCTTATCCCGCACGGATGCATTCTCAACACAGATTGTGGGGAGGCTCAGGACTCGAATGCCGCGCTTGAGAAGCTGTACGAGGCATTCCAGCGACTCGAGGTTCGCTGTCATACTTTTGATTCTGTCGAACAGAACTTCCACGATCTCAAACTGAGTTTGCGTGATAGTCTCAGGCTCTGGCATGGGACTGTGGTCGCGCGCCTTTTGTGTATCGATGCTCAGAAGGATCTCGCGAAGGGCCGACGCTAGCTCGTCCTCGGGCAGGTAGAGCTTGACTCGTACTGGAATGCGCCGATCCCCACAGTATCCAACGGATGGTCCCTTCTTGAGCCAAGCAACGTCGTCTAGGAACTGTTTCGTTGGCGGCTTGGCGGCGGCCACACGCTCGGTGATCGGAGCCAGGTTTTGGCGCCGGTAAACGCAGTACTTCAAACCGATTACACGGTTGCAGATGCCGCCACTCTCGATTGCACGCGCTTTGGTGATGGCGTTAATTGACCACACGTCGCACAGCTCTTGGATCCAACTATCGTGGTCCACCTGCGCCAGTGCGGTTAGCAGCACAGTCGCCTCCGCGACGTCGCGCCAGCGGCTGCGAATGTCCACGGCGGCCGTCGGTGGACGCGCCGGTCCGCGCGCCGAGCCGTGTAGCCACCAGTCACTCGCCGTCCACCACGCCGTCTCAGCCCACGATACAAGGTGGAGCTCGCACATGTCACGGAGCGCCGCATGCCGGCGACGAAGCCGCAAACGCACTCCTCCGCGGGTGTCCTCGCCATGACGGAATGACCGTTCGCCTTGAGATAGCGACAGTGCTTGTGCGAAGCTCCCTTTGTGGTATCCTGTTTCGATCTCCGACCACCACTCTGGCTGATAAAAATCAAGCCAATCAGAAGAGGATCCGATGGATCACTTTTCCCCACCAACGCGGATATTTGCTCGGCTTCGGTGTCACTCGCGAAGATGTCGACACGTGCGGAGGAAGAAGATCTGGGCGCGCTGCTGCGCCCGTGGCGCGAGATGCTGCTGGAATTGCGCTTGCTCGCGGTGGAAACGCGCCGCGGCACGGACGAGGAGCCGCAAGTGTGGCTCGAGTGGCAGTTCCCTCGCGGCGATCGCGTCGCGAACCTGCCGCGCATCCTCGAAGCCGTGCAGCTCTACGCGCTGCTGGAACGCGCCGACCGCCGCGCGTGGCTCAGCAACGAGTGGAGCGCCGTGGCGCCGTGGCGGCCGAATTCCTGGCGGCAGGACGCTGTGGACTCGCGGTCCGTGGCGCGCGTGTGCGGCTGGAAGGTCAAGGTGGACCACGTGGAAGACGGGAATCTACTGTGTTCGCTTCTGTCGGGAGACCAGTCCGCGGCAGACACAAGCAGCTTCTCATCAGAGTTTTTCCCTGTGCGACGCGCGCTCGAAGCCAAGATCCCGCTGGGAATGGCCGTGACCACCTCAATGTTCTTCCAGTTCTCTCTGGGGCTCGCCGAATGGAAGCGCGTGTGGGAGTTGCTGCCTGCGGTCGGCTCGCTTGCGGCTCGCCAGGCTATCGGTCTGCCTCCCTCGTGTCCGTTGAGTGAGCTGGGGGCTCGACTCGAGTGCGTGGATTTCTCGCCTTCGCTCGCAGCTCAAGTCGACGCACCCGCACTCGAACAGCTGAACCAGCTCTGCCGTTACGGTATTGTCGTGCCCACGCTGCCCGAGTTTGAGCTCACGACCACCAGTCACAACGCCGTCGCGCTCGTCAAGACCCTCAGGGCCACGCTCGGCTCGCGATGCGGCGGCTTCCATGACGGTACGCGACAAGCGACGCTGACGACCAGCATGCTCGCGAGTGGGACAATCGCCTCGGCGACCACGGACGCCACAGGACTCGACTACGTCCATGCGTCGTTCCCAGGAGAGACTGCCAATGACCAAACGGCTGCCTTACATTGACTGGCATACGCACTATTCAGTCACGCCGCGAATGCCAGTATGAAGAAGATCAGCTTGGGCTGCCATAGCCTTTCGCTCGCAAACGTCTCAGCCATGGAACAAGTGCTGGCCGCGGACGATCCACTCACGGTGCTCTATCAAGATCTCAGCGAGAGCATCCTCGAGCACCACCACTCCCGGCTTGCTGGATCCAAGTTCTATCTGTTCAACCCTGCCGTTGCTGGCGACGACAACGCCGTGGTCGAAGATTCCTGGTCTCGCGGTCTCCGCGTGCTGGGGTCTGTTGGCGGCGAGTGGTGGATCGTTCTCTTGCCAGGCTGGGGCAAGGCCTGGGTCCACGCAAATGAAGCTCAGCTGTCGCCAGCCACCAAAGCGGAGAATGAAGCGGCAAAGCCTGGCGTGCGCGCGATCGAGCTCCTCCAGCTGGACGCGCCACGCGATGCTGCTGCTACTGCGGCGCTTCTGCGGCTGGTTGGGGAAAACTTGACCCGACTGGTCGTTCATGAACTTTCCGATTTGTCCGAGAGATGGTGTACGGAGATCCTGCGCTCGTCTCCTGAGCTCCAGGAACTCCACCTCTTCGGCATAATGGGGAATGGAGTGACGGCTGTTGCCTCGCGCGACCCCGGCATCGCCGCGTCGAAGCTTGAACGCTCGTTCTTCAATCTCGAGTACATCGAGGGAGCGAATCTCACGGCTCTGGCCACGGCGTTCGAAGCGCTGGGCGACCAACACCATCCTGCGCTAAAGCATCTCCGCACGTTTGGTTTCGAAGCTCCCCGCGTGGTGTTCGGACAAGACATGATCACAAGCACGGAGATCTTCACACACGCATGTCAAATGCTGCAAGGTAACAAGACACTAGAGCGTTTCCGTCTGGATCTACCCATCACGGTGCAATCTCAGGAGATGACAACGGCCATCAGAGCTGCATTCGCGCGCTACCACGGCGAGCAGCTTCCGATCTGGGCGAATCACATTCCGGTGCGAGACAAAGCCGCGTTCCTTTCAGTCTTGAGAAGCCCAAGTAGCTCGGACGCCATGCGCGCGCTGGATCGCGGCGTCATCGCGAACATCCTCGATTTTATGCCCGAGCCTAGCTTCCGAAGCATCCACTTCGTGCTCGCGTAAACCGCCTGATGTGCCTCGCACTGGATTCGAGTGGTTTTCGTGTTGTTGCGTGTTCACAGAGCGAGTATGTCGGCCGCATTCCCACTCTATCAATCTGAACTGAGCAAGCAGAGTCTTGTGCATCGCTGTGATTGAGCTCGTTCCGAGGCGCACACGTGGTCCTGCCTTCTCTAAGGTGTAGATCAGGTCGAACGGACACACGAACCGTACAAAAGACCACCGCCTCCTAGAAGCAGCCATCGTGGTCACCAGACACAGTTGACATTTGTCAAGTGTCTACGCACGAGATAATCAACTTCTTCGACGTCTTGATACGTGAACGGAACGGGGATTCACAGATTGGTCGAGTGGGCCATCACAGTCGGAAACGTTCATTCGCTTCTTGATAAAATGCCCACCAATCGGAAGACAGAAGCACCAACAGGCGGTGCGCTTTCTTGTGGCTCACCTGCACATCTCCCTCATTTTCCTCTGCTGCGCCCACGCCTGACTCTTCGCAAGATGACGGCGAGCGCGGATGTCGACCTTGCCGCGCTGCTGCGCCCGTGGCGCGAGACGCTGTGGGGTCTGCGGTTGTCCCCCACGGACGCGCTCCGCAGACCGCATGAGCAGCCGAGCGTGTGGCTCGAGTGGAGCTTCCAGACTCGAGCCGACGTCGCGCTCCTCCCGCGTGCGCTCGAGGCGATTCAGCTCTTGACGCTGTTGGAGCGGGCCGACCGCAGCGCATGGATGATGGAGTCGCAGCTGTTGTGGGGGTCTTCGTCGTCGTGGCACGCGTTTGAGTGGCGACGATTCGCTATCGAGACCCGCCCAGTGCCGCGCGTCCACGGGTGGAAGCTCGTGTTCCGCAACATCCGAGAACTATATCGAATTTGTGGGTTGCTCTCGGAGCAGGAGACCGAGACAGGCACGAGCAGCTTCTCGCCGGAGTATTTGCTTGTGAAACGCGCCCTCGAAGAGAAGATCCCGACTAATAGCGAGACCTCCGCCGCCGTGCCGATGTACTTTAAGATCAGCGTGGGATTGGCGGATTAAAACGCGTGTGGCAACTGCTTCCGCCCGTGGCGTCGTTTGCCGCTTTCCAGGCGAGCTATCTATCCCCCACTTGCCGACTTGTCAAGCTGGGTGTCCGTCTTGAGTACGTCGACTTCGGGCCGACCTTCGCCACACAAACTGACGTGCACGCACTCTATCAATCTCCCATCAGGGTGTTGCCGTCGCGAACGTACCAGACTTCAGACTCACGGCAACGCGTGGTCGTTATGACGCAGCGTTGGTTAAGACCCTCAAGTCGTTGCTCGGCTCACGTTGCGGCGGCATCGCTGGCGGCTCGCGACACGCTGCACTCTCGTCGACATCGCTCGTATGCGCAGCAGTTGCGTCGGCGATGATGGACGCAACGGGACTCGACGGTGTCAGCGCTTCATTCCCTGACGACAACACGGACGACCGATCGTTCCACGTGCACTGGATCGCGTATGCACTGTTCAGCCACGCCGCGAACCCCAGCATCCGAGAGGTCAGCTTGAATTGCCACAGCGTAACGGTTGCGGAAGTCGCGGCCATGGAGGAGCTGCTGCTCGCGGACGACCCACTCACAGTGCTCTATCAAGATCACAGCACGAGCATCCTCGAACATCGCCACACGCGACTCGCAGCATCCAAGTTTCGTCTCTTTGACCCGACAGTTGGTGGTGAAGACAACGCTGAGCTTGAAGACACCTGGTATCGCGGTCTCCGCGTGCTGGGGTCCGTCGACTACTGGTGGATTGTTCTCTTGCCAGGCTGGGGTAAGGCGTGGGTCCACGGAAATCACGCCCAATTGTCACCAGCGACCGAAGCGGAGGAAGAAACGGCGAAGTCTGGCGTCAAGGCGATCAATTTTCTCGAGCTAAGCGGTCCGCACGACGTAGCTGCGACTGGGGCGCTGCTTCGCCTCGTCGGTAAATCCTTGCGGCAACTCGCCTTTCAACGCTCCATGCCCTTGACGGAGGACTGGGCAGAGACGCTATTTTCTTCCTCTCCTGATCTGCGTGAAGCCCACCTTTCAGTCGAGTGGACAAGCGAGCTTGCCGCTGTTGTTCAATGCGCCACCACGAAGGCGACGGTGAAGCTTGAACGCCTTTTCTTCGAACTCCGCTATATCGAGAACCAATGTGTGAATGAACTGAGTACAGGTTTTGATATGCTGGCCGAACGACACCACCCGGTGTCGAAGCAACTTCGTGCTTTTGGGGTTCGTGCTCATGACGTCGACTTCGACGGCATCATCGTCGAGACTGGCATTTTCACACACGCTCTGCGGATGCTGGAAGCGAACAAGACACTTGAACTTCTACGCTAGAGCGCACCGATCACGATGGACTCTGTTGAGACGGCGAAAGGGATCGTTGCAGCGTTTGACCGGTACCAATGCCAAAAGCTCCCTATCTGGGCCAACCACATTACCGTTCGAGAAAAAGCCGCGTTCATCTCGGTTCTCCGAATTGCCACAAGTAGTGATGCCATGCGGAAGCTCGATCGCGGCGTCATCACGAACATTCTTGATTTCGCGCCGAAGCCTCGCTACCGAAACGTTCATTTCGTGCAGCCACATGTCGCCTGATACGCTTCGTGTTGGATAATTTGTGCTGTTTTCTGCTATCATGTCCCCTGTTGAACGGAGTGGGAATAGCTAGCGGACGTCGATTCATCATTTCATTACATGCAAAAACACATCTCACCGTTGTTCAGGCAGGCACGTCCACCACGCTTGGGATCTCCATGTCCTCCAACTTGGTTCAACTATGGATTCTCTTCAACTCACCACGAAACACCAGTCCAAACGATGAAGCTCAGATCCGTACGGTGACAGCGTCCAACCCTGAACTTCCACATTGACGTGCTTGATGAGGACCTCACGAAAGCGAAATGGATCGGCAAACGCACAAAAATATTGACCACCGTGTCTGCGTCGAGCCGGCAACAGGTGCTACGCTCCGACTGCGGCGCGTGTGGTCTTGAATGGCGCTAAGAAACGCGAGCTTGCAGGAGGGAGGAAATGGGAGGCATCGTCAGGCAGGCTGAGCCACTTGAGTTCGGGGGACAGCCGAAGTAATTCCAGTCGGTGATATCGAATCCTGGCTGGCATAGAAGAATCCACAACTGGAGAGGAGGTTTTGATCTCGTCGCGCTGTACGAGCCGACTTCAACACAGCCCAAAACACGTACGTGTCCGGTAGATAAGTCCGCTGGCTAGGAATGAGTAGTCGTCGGATCCTGCACGTACAAATCTGACGCGAGAATCCAGTCATCCCCGTCGCTTGTCACGTCGTCGAGTTGGCTGGTGAGCGGGTTCTTCGAACCGAGAACTTGTTTGATACAAGACTGACAATACTGACGTGTTGTGCCGCGTGGCAACTGAGCAGAGCGTATGCAGCCCACCTCCACCGGCTATTCGAGGCTCAAGCTCTCCGCCATTGCCATTGCTCCTTTTAAGGCTGGACTTCAACCTCTTCGACCGATGGCCAAGCAAACAGAGCTCTGGAGACCCTTGGGACGAGGTCCTGCGATGTCTCGTCCGACGCAAAGCCATAGCGAACGCTGGTAAATGAGTGCAAAGCCGGCATCAAGCAATGGAGGCACCGAGCCAGCGCGGTCTCGGCTCGCACGGACACTTTTTCAACTTGAATCGCAGGGAGGCTGAGTACACGCACACCTAGACTTTCCAGAGACTCAAGGTTCGCTCTCACGCTTGCGCTTCGCTCGAAAGATTTCCACAATCTCAAACTGTGTTCACGTTACTTCCGCCGGTTCTCCGACGGGAAAGCGCTCACACGGTAGACGGATGCTCTGGTGGTCTCGCGAAGAGCCAGCTCTAGCTCTTCCTCTGGCACGTAGAGCTTGATACGCACTGGAATCCGCCGGTCTCCAGGGTTGACAACCAATGGCTGCTTCTCGAGCCCGCCGTCCACCACGCCGTCTCACCTCGGGGTTCATAGAGCTTGTCCATGTCGCGCAGCGCTGCATTGCGGTGACAAAGCCGCGATCGTCGCTCAGCGATGAGACTGAAAGCTTCTCTTGAAGAACCGTTTAACTCACCATCACCATCACTCTTGATCAGAGAAGTTTTCGAGGAAGTCTCTCTTGGCCCCCTGTTCCCACACTCGAGTTCTCTCTCCCTCTTTCTCTCTTGCCTTGGACGTTGCTGTCTGGAGACCCACTTCTCACTCGCCAACATGACGGGACGCGCGAACGTCGATCTGGGCGCGTTGGTGCACCCGTGGCGAGAGACGCTATTGGACCTGCACTTGGAGCCCGTGGAAACGCAGCGCGGCGAGGGGGGGAAGCCAGGTGTATGGCTCGAGTGGAGATTCTTTCGCAGCGATCACATCGACAACCTCACTCGTGCACTGGAAGCGATCCAGCTATACGTGTTATTGGGGCGAGCCGATCGCCGCGCGTGGCTGAGTGAAGAATGGAGCGACGTGGCAACAAGGCAGGGCGCCTCTAACCGTCACCGCGTCTCGCGCATCTGCGGCTGGCAGGTCACGTTTGAGCGTGTCGTCGATGGGAACCAACTGTGCGCATTCCTGTCGGGGGTCCAATCCGTGGCAGACACGAGAAGCTTCTCGCCCGAGTTCGCGCACGTGCGACGCGCGCTGGAAAACAAGATCCCGTCGGGAGTACCTGCGACCATCGCGATATCCCTCCAGTTTTGTATGGGCTTCGGGGAGTGGAAGCGCGTATGGGAGGTGCTACCCGCAGTCGTCTCGATTGCAACGCTCCAGGCCACATCTGAGTATAACCACTCGAGGCTGGGTGAGCTGGGAGCTCGACTTGAGTGCGTGAGTTTCTCGACTTTGCCCGGCGCAGCCAAAATGGACACATCCACGTTGGAGGGGCTTTTGCAGCTCTGCCGCCACGGGGTTGTCGTCACCAGCCTACCCGACTTTGTACTCGATGTCACGCGTGAGAATGCCGTCGCGTTTGTCCAGACCCTGAAAGAGATGCTCGGCTCGCGGAGCGGCAGCGCTGTCGGAAGCACGCGATTCGCAATGCTCACAACCAGCACGCCTATGAGCACGGCAATCGCACTGGCGACCACCGACACCACCGGACTTGACTACGTACACGGAAGATTTCCGGGAGACACTGCCGATGACCGAAAAGTTGCTCTACAGTGGCTGGCATACGCCCTGTTCAGTCACGCCGCGAGCCCCCACGTGCAGAATACGAGCTTGATTTGCGATCGCCTTACGCTTGCGAACGTCGCTCCCATGGAGGAGCTGCTGGTCGCGGACGATCCACTCGTTGTGCTTTGTCGAGATCTCGGCGAGAGCACCCTTGAGTACCGCCACCTGCGACTTGCCGCAACCAAGTTCTTTTTGTTTGACCCAACAGTTGGTGACGAAGAAAGTGTCGCGCTCGAGGATACCTGGTCTTGCGGTCTCCGCGTGCTGGGATCTGTCGATAAATGGTGGATCGTTCTCTTGCCCGGTTGGGGCAAGGCGTGGGTCTACACAAGTGAAGCTCAATTGACCCCAGCGACGGAAGCGGAGGAGGAAACGGCGAAGCCTGGCGTCAGAGCAATCGACCATCTCAAGTTGTGCGACCCGCACGACCTAGATGCTACCGCGGCGCTGCTTCGAGTTGTTGGCAAGAACTTGACGCGCCTCACTGTTGAACGACTGCTAGGCTTGTCCGAGGAATGGTACACGAAGATCTTCCAGTCCTGTCCCGAGTTACAAGAACTGCAGTTCTCAGACACGACAGGAATGGGAATGGCCATTGTTGCGTCGCACGCCACCGCTATCACGGCGACGAAGCTGGAGCGCTTGTTCGTTACTGTCCAGTTCATCCAAGAACAGAATCTGACTGCTCTGGCCGCGGTTCTCGAAGCGCTGACCGACAGGCACCACCCTCTGTCGAAGCAACTTCGAGTCTTTGCGTTTCAAGCTATAGAAGTTCGACAGGGTTCCGTCACAGTAGCCACTGAGCTTGTCGCACACGCGTGCCGAATGCTCGAAGAGAACAAGACACTTGAGCTACTGCGATTGATTTTACCCGCGACAACACCGTTTTTCGAGTTGTCAGCGGCCACCAGGGCTGCACTTATCCGCCATGATGGTGAAAAACTCCCGATCCGGGCGAACCACATTGCCGTACGAGACAAGGCCGCGTTCCTTTCGGTCTTGAGAAGTCCGAGTAGCACGGACGCCATGCGCGGGCTGGATCGCGGCGTCGTTGCGAACATCCTCGATTTCGCGCCCAAGCCTCGCTACCGAAACGTCCAGTTGGTGCAGCCACGTACAGCCTGATACGCTCCGTGTTGGACTCCTGCGGCCTTGATCGTCATGAGATGCGTGGTGACGAGTGCATTTCGATTCGTCTTTTCAGTCTTGTTCAACAAAAAAATTAAAACACCGCGTCGTTGTTCATGCCCATTTCCGTACCGGAACTTCCACCACACTCTGACGGAGTTGGTTCTCAGCTGCAAACTTGAAAATCGTGTTCAGCACGTTGGTGTCGACTCGATCCAGTGCACGTAGTCTCGTCCGCCCGGCAAACTCTATCAATGGCGAGCCCATGACGACGCTGAGAAACGCAAGCTTGCTTCGCAACTCCAACGGTCCTTTCCGTGCAGGCAGCGGATTGTTATCAAACTCTTTGAACATGTTCGAGAACTGGGTGTACCGCCTGTCGGACATCGTGAGCGCTCTACACACCTCGAGTTGATTGTTCTGCGCCAGCATCTTCGTGCACGATGAGAAAATGGACCCGCGAGACGGGTCTTGAATGGTTCGCTCAAATACATGGAACGAGATCTCCCTGAGGCAGGCGGTCATGGGGTGCGTAGGATCTGTGAGCGTGTCAAAGAACCCGTGCATGCTTCCCATATCTTGCACCTCAAGCTGGCGAAACTTGAACTTCCTGATCGTGTAGTCACCATTCTCATACGCGTATACAAGCGGTTGGATGGTATCCATCTTCACTGCGAAGAGATCGAGTACTTCAAGGCGTGGGCAGCGCCGAGCGAAGGATACGATAACCTCCGCCATCTCTTCCGCTTCGACGTCGGTCTCGTGGATGTCGAGTCGAAGGACGAACGGCCCGACCACATCCAGGAAGGAGCACACAGCGTCGATATCTTCAGAGCTTATATAGTTTAGTCGGAGATGAGGAATACTATGCTGGGCCACCTGTGGACTCGCTTGTGTCGTTCCGCAACGTTCTTGGAGGGACACAACCCCGCGCTGGACACGAGCTTCACCCCACCCTGGTAGAACAAAGGTGACCCAGCCAGTCTTGATGTCGTTCTGCAGCACACGCAGACTAAATAGAGCTCTCGACGTCAAGAACGTCGCGATGTCTTTTCGCGCACGTGTATAATCGTACACGAGCGAAATCTCGGTCCCACTCGGGATGCTCACGAACACATTCTTCAATGGAGCCTCGATTCCGGACCGTGGGTCGACAAGCGCAAGTAGCGGATCTTCCATCGCGAGAACTTCTCGAATAAGGTCGGCGTCAAACTCGCTTAGGATCTCGGCTGTCACTTCAAGCTTCTCGATGTTGTGGGTCGCGTCACGACTGAAGAGCGCGTAGGCAAGCCACCGCCAGCATCGATCCATCGGAAAATGCTCGCGCCCCAAGCGTCTGGCCATACTGTGGTCAATCTGGAGCGATCTTAGTGTCTTGCTCTCCACGATAGCTGTGCAGACAGCAACAGCGAGCGACGTCGCCATCGGGATCGTCACTTCGAGGTGCCCGAGACGCGGAAGACTACGGTCAGCTGCGTCCTCCACACAGCGTGGACCTAGAAGCGCGTCGACGGTCCGCACGGTTTGGATCACCACGTCGGGAGTTCGCGCGGTGCTGAACGGCATACCAAACTGGAAAAACGGGAGGCGGACCCCTGCTTCGGTCAGCGACGCGAGCTGAGCCATGCTCTCAACATCCAAGGGCGCGGAATCATCAACGTCAAACTGGACAGCGGCAATTTCAAAAGCGGCGCCGATGCGGATGTCGTCTCGAGGAAGAGCATTCAAATTCTCCACCAACGTCAGCGCCGACGCGATCGCTTTCTTGGCCACGACGCCGCGTGGTTCAAACTCGAGCCAGATCGGCACGCGCTGCATCTCCTCACACTCACCGAGAAACGAAGACTTGAGCGTCACGCACTGCGTCTGGTTCCTGCACTCCTTATGGCTGAGCAGCGCGGCTTCCACCATCGCGAGCATCTTGTCGTCGTGGATCTTGATGTACACGCCCATCGAGTACGCGCGCTCGTACCGCGCGCGATGCTCGAGGAAGTACTGCGTGTACGGGTCACCAAAGTCGTTCAGGAACGATTCAAAGGCACCGACGTCGCTGGCGCGAAGCGCCGCGAGCAGCGACAGCAGCTCGAGCTGCGCGACGAGGTCGTTGTGGTTGCGCAGCATCCAGCGGAACCAGAGCACGCCGTGCGCGTCCACGCAGCCGTCTCCTTCGTCGTTCACGGCGTGGTGGAGGTGTCCGATACCAGTCCTTACGGGACTTTCACGCCACGTATCGACCAGCTCGCGCACGTCGCCGTCGCGCCGCGGCGCCCCATAGGGAACGCCGCTGTGTTCCGACATGTTCCGTGGTCGTGAAAATTCGCTTTGTGAGGTGAAGCGAGGTGAAGAACGAGGAGCTACAAACGTTTCATTGGTGGAAATAAAGTTAAAGACCATGTTATTGGCTGAAAAACAAAAGTGATCAAAACTCGATTTTGAACTGTTTATGGTGGTTTGGGAACGCTACACAAAATCATGTTTATGAAAGACATGGAAAGAGGCCGAGAGCGAGGTCAATGCCGTCGGCAAGGTAGGGCTACGCTCTCGCTGCCTAAGCACGCTTGGTCTTGCGCTTGCCGGCATCCTTGGGGGCCGTGGTCGTCGCGGCAGGGCTCGCGGCGGCATCGTAGTTGTCGTCGTACTCGTCAGAGCTTCCGGTGGAGTTGATCGTGCCGTTGATGCCACGCGACTTGGTCGCCGAGCCCGAGGCCGTGATCGGCACGCTTTCCTTGTACACCTGCCACGAGTACTTGCTGCTGATCGTGCGGTTGCCGAATCAGTACCAGCGCAGCGTGCAGCCGCCCTTGCACGAGCTCCAGTCGATCTTGCAGCTCCTGATGCCGGTGCCGATCTCCGTGTGGCAGTTGTCGCCCTTCTTCACGAGCGTGTTGTCGATTCAGATCTCGCACAGGCTGCGTGTACCCTCACCGACTGGGTCACGAGTGTGCTTCAAATGTGCCCGAAACTCAAGTCGCTCACACTGCCGTGGAACGCTACGATTGATAGCTTGCATAGCATCTTGGAGGTGACAGAAGCACGGCACTGCAACCTCCAGCATCTGCTCATTCAGCAATTTCTAACCATGCACGAATCCGGTATCGTCGAATTTCTCGAGGATGCACAATTCATAATCACCGATAAGCATGTCGCTTCTTCGTACCAAAATGTGGAGACTATCAAAGTGGATACCCAGTGGACTGGCTCAGAGGTCACACCACAATCTAGTATTCCTTCGTGCCCGCGATGTGGATCTCGAACCGCTCGCCGCGCTGTTTGACACGACGCTGCGATGATTCACTGTCTGGTTCGTCGGAGGAGGACAAAGAACCAGAATCAATCCTGGCCCCCGCTTCCCTCTCGAGAACCCTGAGACGGCTACGAACGACAATGGCTCCTCAAGCAAGACGAGTCGTAGAACGCCTTGAGCGAGACGGGTGTATGTGGTGGCGTTCTTCTCCCAGAATGTGGTCAACCGTGGGCCAAAGATGTAGTTGGCAGTCTGACTGCCTGCGACCATGAGGGACGTGGTGAAAGACGCGACACAGCCGTCGTGTCCTCCTCCTCTTCGACTCAAGTTGACGAGGTGTACGCATTCAACAAAGGAGATATCGTGGTGCTGCTTCGCCTCTTTCCTTGGCATGTCACCAGTATTGAAGTTGAGACTGGCGAGTACGAAGACGACGGGTTCGACATGACCAACTGGACGTTTGCAGTGCTTCGCCTCTTCCCTAACTTCCACGGGACGAAGTACACCTGCTTCGCACAAGTTGAGCGCTTTTTAGTGTTTGTCGCAGCTGCCGAAGCCGGGAGGGCTCAGCTCTGCTCGCTGTCCCTCGTCTGCACGTTGTGGCGAGGATCGCGACGGCGGCGGGTGTCGCCACCGAGACAACAGAGCTCTTGGTGATGGTGTGTGGCATACACTGTATACCAAGGCGCTTGGGCTGGAGTAGGCGCTCGAGAGAGTGGGCGGAGATTCCGGAATGAGGAACGAGCAGCGCGGTCGTGTTCGCATATAGGGGGCTCCGCAGAGGCGTGGGCGACTTGGGAGACGGAGGGCCGTGAGAGAGAGCAGATACTTGTCGCTCCTCCGAGGAACTGCTCGCGGACCAGACTCTTGCTGTGCGTGTCATGCGGCGCCGCACCGCTTGTCGAGCTTATGACGATCTCATTATTCCTGACAAATGGGTGCGGAAAAGTGTGAATTTCGCACCGAGATGGTCGCACGGGGCAGTGCACGCGGCAGACGCGCAGAGTGTGATGTGCAGCACACGGCTGATCGCGAGAGGACGTCCGAAGTATAAAAGCTACGGCAAAGCTCAACAATAATAACGTAATGGCTCCACAACGACAACACTGAGGACTCTCCAGGCTGGGTGTGCACAAGAAGTACTGGATTTTCCTTTGGAGGCTGTTCCTCGCACGAAGATGGAGACGAGGGCAACAAACGGACGTCAACTGCTCGCATAGCCAGAAGGAGTGAGATCAACTTCAAAGTATCCCTCTGGAGCAGGCGGGAATCAAGCAGGAACGGTCCTCAAAATCCTTTCGATGATATGGTTGCTCGGCAGAGCGGGGGCTTCAAAACCAACGCGTCAGCGTGTTGAGCTCTAGTCGGCGCCGATGTCTCCCACATTGGTCCGCGTTCGAATTTGGATCGCACACCGCCGCACAAATGTCGAGGCAGCAAACTCGAAAATGGTCGCGACGACGTCGCTCGCCATCGCACAGGAAGCGGAAGATGTCGATTGGCGCAATACACTCAGAAGAGCCATCTTGCATATCATAGCGAGTGGCGCCTTGCGGACGTTCGTGGCGTGCCCGTGCATAGCACTGAATCTTTCGACCTCTGTGAGCAAACCTCCGAAAGTGGAGTCATCGACGACGACTTGCAGACCGGGCAGTTGGGGGCACAGTTGATGCAGTCTCACGCATTCTTCGTGCAGGCTCCGCTTGTCACCATCAGGTGACCGTTCGCATACATCGTAAACCGAGAGTTCGCGAAGGTAGATCCAGCATGGGTCAAACTTGTTCGCCAACTTCGACGTCATGAGCTCTTGGAGTTCTCCTTCAGGGAGGACCACACTTCGTAGTGCAAGACTTGCGAGTCGACTGATTCCGGTCTTGTAGCCATCGAAGATTGGGCGTATGCTTTCCAGTGTCATGTTGTTGAGTCGCAATGTGGTTAACGCTGGGAACCTAGTCACTAGCGTTGTGAGCGTTCCGACGGCGACGCGACGGCCCAACGCGTCGATATCAAGTTCGACAGACTTTGAGCCCACGCATTCAAGCATTCTCAGTATCAGGCTAGCAGTGGAGTCGCACCTGCAAGTTATAACGACCCGTGGGATGCGCTTTGTATCGCGAAGACTGGGTGTAGGCTCGATTTCACGACCCGCTATGGCAGTAGCATCCACCCACGCTTCCCCCCACCCGGGTAAAAACACAGTGAGCCACTCTGTCAGGACCTCAGAGTCGTAGCCGAGGACGTAGATTCGATTGAGGCCTTCAGAAAAGCGGATGCACGGTGTGTCAATACTTGAACTTGATGCAAGTCCACCACCAGGTCTGCGGAGCCACATTCGGGCTTGGGGTGGTATGTCCACGAACGTGTGATCTTTCGCATTATCGAAGGCGAAGTCAAGATAGATGACTGGGAATGGCTCGACCACGACTCGCGCAATTCTGCGTGCCCATTCCAGCATCAAGGCATCTTCTGAGAAACGCAGTGTCTCGATCGAGTGAGTGGCATACGCGCTGAACAATGTGAAGCCGAGCCACTGCGCTCGCAGCATGAGCTGGTCATCGTTGGCATCACTGTCGGCGAGGTCACGCAGTGTGAAACGGGTTCTGCACAACGTGATGGTGCGCAATGTTTGACTATGGGCGACTGCCGAGCAAATGCGACGGAACGACCAATACTCCATGAGGGTTAAGTTCATCTCGAGATGGCGAACGCCTCGGACGGGTCCTTGTCGAACCGCTGGGTTCTGTGATGGCGCAAAGAGCTCGTGCAAGGCCCGTGTCACCGTCACCGGGTCAACTGTAGAAAGGTAGATTGTTGAGATCCGGAGATACGAGATCTCGATCCCGAGCCGCGTAATGCGAGCCAGCGATGTCAGAATCAACGTCGCAGGCTCAGGCGCGTGGACCAAGCTGATGCGCACGTACTTGACTCGAAACACCGACGCCTTGGAGTCTTCCCCCAGCTCTTCACTCTCGCGAACCATCGAGGCTTGAAGTGCTGCAAATTGTGCGAGCGCAGTCAACCACGAGGTATCGCACTGCGGTCTATGCGCACAGTCCAGTCGAACTGGAATAGGGTGCTCGAGTCGCCCGAAATGCTCGCCTGTCTTTTCCTCAATCGCTTGGACCAGCGCTTGCCTCACTTCCTTGAACGCCGTCGACATCTCCACTGCGCTGAAACCCATCAGCAGGCGCTGCATCACGAGCGACGACGACAGCACCGCGTGGGACTTGATCTCGATCTGGTACGCGAACCGGAAGTTGACCACCGCGTCGTCCTCATCACTGCGCGTGTGGTGGAGCAGCTGCGCGCCCTCCGTTTCTCCACACACCACGAGCACGAACTCCTCAAAGACCGCGCGGTCCACGCGCGCGAGCAGATCGAGCAGCTCCATGAGCTCGAGCTGCTGCTGCAGCGCTTCTTCGTCGCCGTCAAAGCCGCTGCCGCCGCCGTCGCTGTCGTCTTGGGGGACGTCCCACAGCAGCCACACAAGACCGCCACGCGCATGCGCGTCGCAATGCGTAGGCGCGCGAAGAATCTGCCCGAGCGACTCGGCGGCGCTGCGCCACGGCGCTAGCAGCATGCGCCATCGCGTGGAGGCGCCACTCCGCTGTTGCTCCATACTTGCTTTGGTGTGTTCGTTTGTGAGCTCCTGATCGACCGTACCCGGGTTACGTTGTAACCATGTGGTGGTACCTGGAATCGTACAATTGCGCCATTGGCAAGTTGAAGTCGACCTGAAAGCTCGACTTCAACTTGCCAATGGCGCAATTGTAACCGGCCTCCACGCGCAGGCCGCCGAAACGCGACGCGTGTATGCTAGTGGGTCCCACATTGCGGGTGCCATAGTTGGGAAGCTTGTACACCATTTTTGATTCGAGGGCTCCGGTTAGCGCCTTGTAACCAGAGCTTTTTGTGACGAATGGAAAAACCCGTCACTTGATTACCTAGTCCTTGAGCATCGCGCGCAGAACCTGGCGTTGCTGGGCTTCAAGTGTGCGTGGGGCAAATGTGCACTCTGTTCGCTCTTTTGCGCGCATTTCTTCTCTCAACTTTAGTCGGCGGCGAATCGAGTCCTTGCTGGATTCCGAGAGCTTGAAGGGTTTTGGAACCGTGTAGGACCGAGGCTCGTACGCGTGGTTCGGATTGAATACCTTCTCTTCGCGCAGCTTGCGCTCCTCTTCCTGCCGTTTGGCACGCTCTTTCAGCTCCAAAAATCGTCCGAGGCCACGCACAACGACGGGTTTCTAAGGTTGCAAAGGGTCACAAGGATGAGTCTCATGTGTAAAAAGTCGTGATCAACTCCACGCACCTCTGCACGTTTGTACGACTCGCTCAGCGCTCGGCGTGGCGGACGGTGAGTGTTGGGTTGGAATGTACAGTTCTCAAGCTCTTTCAGCTCGAGCTCGTTACGCTTGGCCTCCAGCGTTTCAGCCCGTTGCTGACGCTGAGTCTCGATTGTGTGGAGAATCGTGTCTGATCGCCAAACCTGCCGCTCCTTCACTTGAAGTTTCGACGTGCTGCTGCTCTTTACTTTTGGGCGTGCTACCAGTTGCGGGCGGAAAGTACACTCAGCCTTCTCTGCCTGCTCTAGCTCTTTGGCGACGCGAGATCGGAAATGCTTGCCGTCAAAGAAGCGCTGGAGCTCGTGGCGACGAGTGGAATTTGACATGACGTCTGCCTTTGCTTTCTCAGCCAGAGCCTTCGATACGGAATTGATTTCGGGTTTGAAGGAAAGTTTGGCATGTGCCTCTTCGCGGAGCCGTTGCTTTCTCATCTCGTTCAGACGAGGCTCGTGGTAGATCAGGCGATCAAGGCGCTGCTGAGCCGTCTCCTGGACAAGGTCAGGCCGCATCTCTCTCAAAACTTTGTCCGCGTTTCCGATGTTGGGCCGAAAAGTGAGTTGTTGTTCGTGGTGCACGACATCTTCGAGTGCCTCGAGTTTTTCTTGTTCGACCATACGGAAATACTCCTGGCGGGAGACAAAGTCGAGCTTGAACTCTGGTCGCTCCAGAAGTAGCCGATTGCTAATCTCACTGATAGTGGGCACGAATGCCTTTTCTTCCAACGCATCGTAGTACTCTTGAGCGGCCAAACGTTTTTCTGCGACGTGCTCAGCATCTTCTACGAGCCGGTCCGTCACAACAGGAGGTCTTATCATAGCCTTCAGTTTTCGCTCATCATTCAAGTCGATGGCCTGAGCGCTTGCTCGTATTTTTGACACTTGTTTCTCCGTCAACACCGCTTCTGCAATTTGTCGGCTCCGTGGGTTTATCTGAGGTGTGAACGTGAACGCACCCTCCTCGTACGCAAGTTCTTCGCGAATCCGCTGAATGTATTCGACCTGGACTCGCATCAGAGAAATCAGTAATGATCTCGATGCATCTCGTCACGATAAACAGCTCACCTTTTCGCGCTGGATCTCACCAGCACGCTCATGAATTGGCTTATAGTCTGTGCGACTGAGCAGCCGCTTTGAAACAGGATTGATTTTAGGCTGAAATGTGCACTCGCGCATCTTTTCAGCCTCAAGCATTTCTCTGAGCCGCTCCCGTGCTTCGTATTTTGCAGTGACGTCAAGATTCAGACGATCGATCAAAGCTTGGCTTCTTTTGCGAGGTTTTCGAGACGCGCTTCCTTTCCGAGGACTTAGCGTGAGCCAGGGGAAAGCACCTCCAGCATCCTCACTGCTCATGTCAAACCGAACAGACTTCGTTTGTCGTGTTCTAGTGGCATCGATGAGCGAATTCGGAGGGGTTGGTTTCGTTGACTTCGCTGCACATCGCACCACGGGTTGAAATGTGCATTCCTTGAGGGCCTGAATTTCATTAAGAAGACGTTGTTTCTCGCGTGCCGCAAACACTCGTGTCCTTGGTTGGGAGAGTGTCTCTAATCTCGATCGAACCGCAGTTGGATTCTTGTGCATGAAGATTTCGTCACCACCAGAAAACGAATCAACGTTCTCGTTGGGATATCCACTTAATCGTTCGTCCCCTATGTTCGGGGCTTGATATTGTTCCTGTAGTTGTCGTCCAAAATCCTCGTCGTCAACGTCGCGCGAGCTAGATTCATGAGCAGCAAACTCGGTGGTGGCCTCTGGTCGCTGCGACGTGGGCGAGAGCAGTTGGGAAATGTGCATATCAGCTTCTTTGTACCAGTCTTCACGCCGCGCAAGAACTTTTGAGAAGATTGATGCGGAGGTTGGCGCAAGATCTCCGTTGCTTTGTTCCAGGTCGTACCCTCGCTCTACTGGACGGTAGTTTGTGGGTACTGTTTCTGTGAGCTCGTAGTGAACATCGCCATCGTCATCCGAAGTAGCTCGTGTGTTGAATCGAGGGTCTGTTTCTTTATCTTCATAATCTTCATTAGGATCGCCACTGAACAGGTCGAGCGCAGTTCTTGGCTGGACGGGCTCATGAATTGACTTTCCGATCACGTCTGATGCGTAGAACACCTCTCCATCACCGTCTTCATCAACGCAGTCGTCTTCATCTTCATCTCCCACGTCCTCACGATAATGGGAGTCGTTGTGGTAGTATAAGTGCGGTCGATTCAGTCCATCCAGGTCTCCTTCCCCACCATCGTCGTACGGTTCGTCACCATCGACGATATCCGCGTGGATCGGCACGGCGTGGCCACTGCCAGCAAGCTCTTCATGCTCATCTCTCTCCGAATGATGCATTGATGACGTCGTGTCCCTCACACTTGGCGTCGCGACGCGCGGGTTGCCGCGCTCCGAGGACAATTTCGCGAGTATCTCACGCCGCCGCTCCTCCTAAAGCACACATCCCCCCATCAGTCTCCGTACAAACCTCCTTTGTGGCTATTAACGACTGCAGTTATTAGCCATCGCTTCAACGCACCGGAATCGGCGTCCTCGCTCGCGCTGGGCGTTTGAAAAACGCGGATTCGCTCTCAGCGAGCGGCTGCCGCACGCGCTCGTACAGCGACGCGTCTTGTGGTAGAGCGCTACCAGCCGCTGCCTCCCGACGAGCCGACCGCGCAGCAGTCGTGAGATATGCCTCCGCCGCCCGCAGCTCGGCCTCTACCTGCGCGATGCTGAGATCGATGTCGCTCGGCATCGAGGTGTTCATCACGCCCTGTGCTTTGGGCTGTTGTCTGCCCCAACGAAGCGTCACCAAGGTACCCTTTACTCTACGATATGTTTATCACATAGCAAGGGTTTCAACCTTCCTTGAAGTCAGAAGTTTCCGTGACCATCACTCTTTCACTCGGAAATCTGCCACAAACGGAAACGAGTTCGCTTCCAACCCAACGGGAGGAAACCAGGGCGACGATGAGCCGAGCGCGGTGGCCGGAAGCGCTGTACGACTACGAGCTCAGCGCGATCGCGGATGAGGAGATCGCGGAGCTGGACCTCGAGGGCGGCGCGTGGGTGCGCTGTCGGTGGTACGACTGTAGGAGGAGTCGCTCGCTGGTATTCCGCTGTGTTTATGCTCACAACCTTGGACTAGTTGCGATATTACGTTGCGTTCGAAGGGTCGATTTGGGCTGGCAGCATGGCGTCGGCACAAAGACTCGTTGCGACATCGCAATGTCGTGGTGCGCATGTCCGACCAGTCAGCAGATGATGAATCGCCGGACTATGCCGAGTTCGCCGACAAGATGGTCGAGTCAATGGGTAACAACACCGACTATGCCGCGAAGCTTGACAGGCGCGCGATGGAGCAAGTGCAGACAAAAACGTTGGCTCGGAAGATGGCGCTGCTGGTGACGGAGCAGCAGGAGGACATCGAGGTGTTGCGCGAGGAGGTCCAGGAGCTCAAAGACTTGGTCGACGAACTGCGCGAAACAATAGACGAAATGCGACGAGAGACTCGTGAACCGCGGATGAAAGGGATGCATCAGAAACGCCGTCTTCGCTACGACTCCGAGTACTCGCCCTTGCGACGTCGTTCTCAGTCACTCTACGGATCTCGTGACAGCCGACAGGTCAAGGTGATCAACATGTTCGACGACGAAGTTCAGTTGACGCAGTCAGATTAGTGACATATCTAGAGATCTAGCACAAGTGGCAGAGTGGAAAACTCTGAGTTGACGGAGGAGCGTTCAGAATCAAAAGAAAAGTTCACGGGTCTCGCTCTCGGTTTGCTCCATGGGGCATGTCGGGCACTTGAAGCGCCTACAAGAGCCAGCGAAAACGAAACATGCTCAGTTGCATATGTATGATCCGACGGCAAGATTTCTAGTCGGATGCTACCGTACCTGGTCATGTTGAATGAGATCTTTTTCACACATGATTTGCATATCACGTGCCCACACTTGAGCAGCATCGGTGGGTTGGATGGTGTGCTCTCTTCCTTTGACACAGGGCACGAAAACACCGTGTGGAAGCGGTGCTCGTTCGCAACTGGAATCTCGACGGGGAGTTCTTCCATAGAGTCCCAGTTCGCCAGCTTGCTGTCCATGACGTTCACGAGCTTTCGCATCGCTGGAAGTGCTGTCACCCCTGCGGAAAGACTGCAACATTGCTGTCAGTAACGCGTACAACAACAATCAGTGGAATCGCGTACCATATATCGAGGTATGCTCGATGAGGCACATTGTTCAGACGGCAACAGGCTCGAACCACGCCCTCCCGAATGTGGTCCCAGCGGTTGGGATCAAAAAGATCCTTGTAAGGTGACTGGCTGAAGTTGTTTTTGTAGATGACACAGGCCATCAGACGACCGAATTCTAAAACTCAACATGTCAGCATCCTCGACATACTGCAAAGATTAGAGTGTTCGTACCCGTCTTGTGTGTTGTGTGAAAAGGGGACAGCTCTTCAGTCGCAAGCTTCACTGCATCCATGACGTCGGAGCAACTCTCGAGCACGTCAAGATACTTGAGCCGAACAAGTTCGAACTCAATATCGATATGAAGAAGTTGCAACTCGTCACGGTGCTTACGCGACCACCTACAAGAAGTACACCACTTTGAGCAAAGGTTCGGCAACGTGGCGAGCAGCAACGACCCACTCGAGCGCTGGGACCATGTTCTTCTCCTTCAGGGCGTCTGTCATGTGGAACAGCTCAACAAAACACGACCGATAGTTGCTCGGTAGCTCGATCCCAGCCTCCTATACAAAACGCGCACAAAGAGGTGTCGTTCGTCAGTTTTCACAGTGTGATTCGCCTCAACTTCAGTTCAACAAGAGCAACTAACCGCGCACAGCGCATCCGCAGCTGCGATTTGGCCGTCGTGATACAGATACTCGGCGATCAGCTGGCACACAGCTTGGTGATCCGGTTCTTTTGACCGGCAGATCTTGGTAATGTCGCCACTCGACAGCTACATATCCAACACATCCACTCATCCAACCGTGGGTGCAATCCGCCCGGGCCATCACAAGGCTTTCGTTAACTCGTACCTTGTCGATTTGCTTCCCGTACTTCGCGAGCGCGACATGGAGGCCCTTGAGCTCGTCGGCCGCGGCCTTGTCCAAGTTGAGCATCTTCACGCGCTCGATGAACTCTTGCACAATGTGCTCCATCTCATCGTCTCCTTTCTCCACATCCCGGGACGACGAGTCGCTGACCCCCGCTGCAGTATTCGCCGAGTCGGCCTGGTTCTCGCTCTCGCGCGTCTCGGTGCGCTCGCCGCTCGCGCTCCCGGCGCTCTCCTCGGCCGCCTGCGAGCGCTGGCGCTTGCGCATGTACTCGTCGCGCTTCTCCACGAGCTGCGCCTTGGCCGTCTCCACCTCGGTGAGCAGCAGGTCCAACTGGTGGTTGATCTGGTCCGCGCACGCGCGCTGTCGCTTGAGCACGCGGCGTCCGTCGTCCTCGAGCGCCTGCATCGTCGTCGCCGCCTCAATGAGTCAGTTGGGGGGAATTGTTGCCGTCGGCAAACCAAAGGGGTTCTTCCATTTCCACAGCCACTTCAAGATGGGACCGTACCATGTGCCTAACGTCACTTCTGAGAGAATGTGCGAGGCGTTGGCTGCTGCCACGATCTGCGAACGGAAACATTTCCCTGCTAAAACCGGGTTTGTGGTTGTCCCCCGACACAATGACTCCAACAGATAGTGACCAAGATGAACTGGCATTGTGGACGATGAAGATGACAAGAGCATGGTGGTAAGGATACTGCTACATGGAGGATCGACATTTACTTCTTGTTGAGTAGCGAGAGAATGACCTGCATGAACTCTTCGTGGCGGCGACGAGACTCCTCGCGCTCTTCCTCCCAGCGGCGCAGGTCCTGCTCGCGGCGCGCGCGCTCTTCTTGGAACCGGCGGCGGAACTCTTCGCGGGTCGCGCGCTCTTCCTCGCGGTGGCGCCGCTCTTCTTCGCGGCGCTCGGCCTCTTCCTGGCGGCGGCGGCGATCGTCCTCGACGTTTTGAAGCAGCTGCAGCTTTATAAGCTCGATCAGATCAGCTTGCGTGGTGCTCACGTCGGAGGCGCCGGCTCGCTGGTTGCTCGCAATTTCCGAGACACGCTCGTACATGGTTTGCGCCCGCGACTCGGCGCTGTTGCTGAACTGGCTCTGGCTCTGTGTCGGCGTAGGCACCGACCTGGCGGCAGCGGCAGCAGTAGCTACAGTCGCCTGTCCGTTCGAGTAATAGCGAGTCGGTGTCGTCTGCGGTGGCGGAGCAGGAGTCGGCGCAACTCCATGGGACACAGCAACTGAAGCCGCGGCGTTCTGTATCGAGACCCCATCGCCCGTACTCTCGCGGCGCTGCTGGTGGCTTCCGTTGTGGGAATCGTCGTCGTTTTCGCCGTCGTCATCGTCGGAATCCGGCAGGTCGTCGTCGTCCTCGGGCACGTCGCCCCGGTTCTTCATGCGGCGCTTGGCGTGGACCGCGCGCCGCACCTCGGGCGCGAGCAGCGACTCGTCGGCGCCCGCAGAAGCGAGCCGACATAGCGACGAGAACTTGCGCCGCAGCGAGTTGGGCGTGCGCTTGAGGCTCGGGAACTGCGCGTTGTGGAGCCGCACGACGGCCTTCCACTCCTTGTTCGACACGGGCAAGTGCTCCTCCAAAAGCGACAGGAAGAACGACACTTCAGGCGGCGAGTACCCGGCGCCGCGGCCGCCGCTGCCCAGGCCGCGCGGCCGCTTGCTGGGCCGCTCGGAGCCGCTCACCGAGCCGCCGCCGCCGCCGAGGCTGCTGGTGTCGTCGCCGTCATCGCGGGGCCGCGTGGTTCCCGCGCTTTCCATATTTGTGACTTTGTGATGGACAGCTCCAGAGCACAATTTTTGTGAGCGCACGAGGGGAGAGACTCGTGGACGGGTGGTCACAAAAAGTGACGCGTGTCACAAACACATTATACAGATTCGGGTTTGTACCGTATGTACTACATTAGCATATGTAGCTGTTTCAAAAATAGTACGTTTCGAACTTGATTCAGTATGTAGCCATCTGATATGATATCAATCCGTCCAAAATGTGACCACGTCTGGCGATCCATCCTCTCAACGACGACTAACACTGAGAGGAAGCTGAGCTACAGCTACTCCAGCTATTCATCCTGCAGTTGCATTACTTCGTTTCGGCAGGAAATGCCGCAAACGCGGCGCTCTGTCTCGGCCGCCATGTTCATGATCGTGCGCAGCACAGGTGGATCCAACTTGGTCCTCGCCGAGATGCGGTTGGGCGCCGCGTCCACAGACACTTTGACTCGCTTGTGGTTCTCATCGTGTGATGCGATCGAGGTGGCTGGAGTAGTTACACTCAAAAACGCCAATTTCGACTCGAGCGAGAGCGGTGCCTTCTCCACGCAAATCGCCTCACCGTGGTGCGCCATGATGCGCTTCTCGTGCTTCGCATACTCGTTCTTGACGCAACGGGAGACTTCGCAACGCGCGAGGCGATGGTTCTTGTCGAGCATGTCTCCTAGCATGGAGAGGATTCGGTCCTGGGCCGCACAGCTTGGAATGCTCGAGATAGTCAACCCAAGATGGAGCTCACGAAGTGCTCCCGCAAGACTTGTGGTCGAATCGCTCAGATGCGAGAACAATCGAGACCAACTGGAATCATCTTCCAACAAGGTGCCAGTCATAACAAGTGACTCAAGCGCCAACTTAGAATCGCATAGCCAGTCAAGGGTTTCGATGACACCGAAGTTGATGTTGAGACGCTTGAGGTTCTTACACGACGCATGAACTGCTTGAAACACGTCGGTCGTCATCGTTCCTTCCATGTTGTGAAGTGCCAGCTCTTCAAGAGGCTCCCCCACGAGCGATAGGAGCCCAATCACCCCCGGCGCCGTCTCGTCGTTGATGTTTTCAACCGCGAGCTTCCGGATGGGGTGCTGCTCACGTCGTGTGAGAACATGCAATTCGATCACTTCGCTCCGCTCCGTCCAGCATACGCCTGTACCGGGGAGCAGAATCTCGATGAAATTCTCATTCGGCCGATCACGAATAACTTGATAAGTCACGCCGGGCTCGCGGACTCGTAAACCGGGAGCGTCTTGGCCATCCCTAGTGGCGACTCGATGATGGCCAAGCCGAAGAAATGCCTCTGGGTTCAATGACGCCGCCATTGCGTGAGTCCCTTCAGGTGAAGGGCCTGAAGATGCTTGGTTCAACACTCGCTCGAAGAGGAAAGCTAGCGGATCATTGTGTATGAGCACCTGACGAACAACGTCCATGTGCTGGATCTCCAGTGACTCGACATTCAGCCACGCACTGTCGATCTGGTGGTCCGCGTCGCCGCTGAACAGTGCGTACGCGAGCCACGGCCACCACACATCTCCTCCCGCTCGGATCGGACTATCTTCGGCAACTGCATCCCCTCGGAACTGGAACTCACGTAAACTACGACTGTGCGCTATCACCGTACACAGCGCACGAACGCCAGCGGTATCAAATCCGCCCTCGTCGATGGTCAGGTGGCCGATGCCCACACTTTCCCGCCGTCCCCGCCACGGTACCAGCTGATTCAACAGGAAACCACCGATCACACTGTGGTGGAGACGCTCGTGCCACAGGGTGGAGAGCTTCAAGTGAGACAGGCACATCCCCGACTTACCGGCTTCGTTGATCATGTAGAGCAGGATGTTGCTGACCGGGTGGTCCATCAGCTCATACCGGAACGACTCGATTACGAACGGTCCACGTGGCGGCGGATTCGGGTTGCGCAACTGAATCACGTCGGACTCTTCGTTCTCAATTGTCTCGGTCTCCGTTGCAGTGTCCGCATCCAGCACGGGACCAGCCTGGCACTCACTGTCTTGCTCCTCGTCTTCTTCGTCCTCCAATCCGTCCTCGCCAGCGTCTTCGTCGACACCTTCACCCGCCGAGCCATCGTGGACATCACCTTCATCTCCTTCTTCTTCATCATCCTCATGCCCATCGTGCTCATCGTCATCTGCGTCGTCGTCTCCTTCCAACGCAGAGCGGTCGACACGCTCGAGCAGCGACAGGTCCGCGTGCGCGAACGCGACGTTCTGGATCTGCGAGAACACGAACCCCGTCTCGTCTTCGTCCTCAAAGTCCATGCTCGCGCGAAAGTTGAGTGAGATCTGCACGCGCCCGTCGGTCTCGCGGCCAAACTCCAGTCCGTCGTGCTGGTCCTTCCATTGCACCAGCATCTTCTCGCGGATGCGGCCAAACTTGGGCGAAGACGTCTGCTCGTTGACAACGATGAAACGGATGCAACTCTGGATTGTGATTTGGGTCTCCTCCAGCAGCTCGTCACTCGGGATATTCACAAGGAAGCGGGGGAGCACGTGCTCCGAGCCAACGGGCAGCAGCTGTGCGCCGTACAAGTCCATCACATGCACGCTGCCGGCCGCTTCGAACAGCAAGCGCCAACCAATCGCGTGGTCCACGCGCGCGAGAAGCTCCAGCAGCTCTAGCGCCTCGATCAGCAACGTCCACACACTCGGGTTGTTGCGACGCTCGGTCGGCGCTAACACGAGCAGCCAGAGCTCCTCCATATCGGAGACCGTGGCGAGCGGCGGGAGATCGATGTGGAGGTGCGCATCGCGCAGCGCCTTGAGCCACGGCTTGAGTTGTCGGCGCCAGTGCGCAAGCGCCTCCGGTGAGCCCCGCGGCGGCCGCGCGGAGGCGGCAGCGTCGCTCATTGTCGATCTGGACTTGATGTGGTCGCGGAGTTTTTTGTTTCAGAACTGGTTGGATCGAGCAAAGCATGCCAAATCGTCTTCATTTAATATATATTATTTTATCTTCTGAGGGGTTTATGTACTGCATTAGTGTAGTATTGCTCGAGATGAGATGCACATGAGTGTCCCGCCAAAGAAGAAAATCACCGTGACGGATGGCTCATGCGATTCGGAGTCGGTCGATCACGGTAAACGTTGAAGTCCTGGACATATGGACTCGTCACGACTTACTCCGCAAGCGGCCGATCTGCCACGCCTCGTATCTCTTCTTCATATGAAGAAATCCTGCAAATACGGTGCTCCGACTCCGCGGCCATCTCCATGGATCGTGCGCAGCACCGGTGGATCGAGCTTTGTCCTTGCCGTCGCAGCAGGTGCACTATCACCCGCAGATGTTCTAGAGCGCTTCCGTTCTGCAGCATCGGGAATCGGTGGGGTTGTTGCGCTCAAGAACGCAAGCTTCGCCGCACGAGAGAGCGGCGCCTTCTCGATGCAAATCGGTTCTCCGTGGTGCGCCATGATGGCTTCCCGGTGTTTGAGGAGATTTTTGCTTGCGTAGCCGGAGACTTCGCAATGCACGAGGCGGCGGTTGCTTTCGAGCAGCCCACGGTATGCTGTGAGGAACCGATTGGGACCGACGCCGGCGCAAAAGCCCAAATGCAGCTCACGAAGAGATTTCGAGAGAGTTGTGGTCGGGTCGCTGAGATGCGCGAACAACTGCACACAAAAGCCTACATCATCCCCGGCAAGTTCAGCCCACTGTAGTGACTCGAGCGCCGACCCGGAGTCACAGAGCCAATCGACGCTCTCAACGAAACAGGAGTTGATGGTGAGGCGCTTGAGGTTCTTGCACGACGCCTGCACCGCCACAAACACAGAAGTCGCCATCGTTCCTACCATCGTAAGAAGTGTCAACTCCTCTAGCGGGGGCCCCACGAGCGAGAGTAGGTCGATGAACCCACGAGCCGAGTCGTCGTTGACACCCTCCACGACTAGCTTTCGTATGGAGTGCCGGTCGCGTCGCGTGAGAGCATGTAGCTCAATCACTCCGCTCCGCTCTGTCCAGCATACGCCTGTACCGGGGAGTAGAATTTCAGTGAAATCTTCATTTTGTCGATCACGAACAACCTGGTACGTCGCGCCGGGCTCGGGGACTCGCACACCAGCGGCGTCTTGGCCATGACTTGTGCCGACTCGATGATGGCCCAGCCGAAGATAGGCCGATGGGTTGAGTGATACCGCCGTTGCTTGAATCGCCTCTGACGGGGTGACTGAATCTTGGTTGAACACTCGTCCGTGGAGAAAAGCCAGCGGGTCGTTGTGTGTGGGCACCTGACGGATAACATCCACATAGCTCGCCTCCAGCGACTCGACATTCAGCACCGCAGTGTGGATCTCGTGGTCTGCATCGCCGCTAAACAGCGCGTATGCGAGCCATGGCCACCACTCGTCCCCACGCGCTTGAGTCGAAAATTCTTCCAGCTCATCGTCCATCGCGAACTGGAACGCTCGCAAGCTGCGACTGTGCGCGATTGCAGTGCAAAACGCACGCACACCGGCGGCGTCAAATGCGCCGAGACTGATCGTCAAGTTCCGGATGCTGAGGCTGTCGCGACGCTCACGCAATGGGATCAAGTGGTTTAACAAGAAGCCGCCGATCACGCTGTGGTGGAGACGCTCGTGCAACACTGTAGATAGCTTCAGATGTGATATGCCGATCCCGATTTACCGGCTTCGTTGATCATGTACAGCAGGATGTTACTGACCGGGTGCTCCACTAGCTCGTACCGGAACGACTCGATCACGAACGGCCCACGTGGCGGTGGATGCGGGTTACGACGCTGCCCAGGCTCGAGTTCTTCATCTGGGTGATCTGCTGTTGGTTCTCCTTCCGACGTTGGGATGTTCGGTCGCTCTTGGTTACCCACCGCTGCTTCATCACCTTCATCTCGTTCCCTGGCTCAACCCACTTCTTCAGCTTGGTCCTCTTGTTCGTCTACAACATCAGCTCCATCGTCTGGTTCATCGCTATCGCTCCCTTCATCTTCACCATCTCCTTCCGTTCCTTCTGCGTCAACACGATCGAAACGCTCAAGCAGCGACAAGTCCTCGTGCGCGAAGGCGACGTTCTGGATTTCCGTGAATACGTACGACGTCGAGGCTTCATCCTCAAAGTTGATCTGCGCACGAAAGTTCAGCGAGATCTTCAAGGGCCCCTCGGTCTCGCGGTCAAACTCTCGTCCGTCGTGCTGGTCCTTCCACTGTGTTAGCATCGCCTCGCGGATGCGACCAAACTTGGGCGACGGCGTCCGCTCGTTCGCGACAATGAGGCGAATGCAACTTTGCACTTTCACGTCGCCGCCTTCGAGCATGTCATCGGTCTCGATATGCACCAGAAAGCGTGGCAGCACGTGCTCCGAGCCAACGGGCAACAGCTGCGAGCCGTACAAGTCCATCACATGCACGCTGCCGGCCGCTTCGAACAGCAAGCGCCAACCAATCGCGTGGTCCACGCGCGCGAGAAGCTCCAGCAGTTCGAGCGCCTCGATTAGCAGCGTCCACACACTCGGGTTGTTGCGACGCTCGGTCGGCGCTAACACGAGCAGCCAGAGCTCCTCCATATCGGAGGCCGTGGCGAGCGGCGGGAGATCGATGTGAAGGTGCGCATCGCGCAGCGCCTTGAGCCACGGCTTGAGCTGTCGGCGCCAGTCCGCAAGCGCCTCCGGTGAGCCCCGCGGCGGCCGCGCGGTTGCAACAGCGTCGCCCATCGTTGGAAACTCGGAGATGTGATGCCAGGAAGTGGCGGGCCAATCGACTTCACTTGATTCATTTGGTTTTGGCTCTGGTGTGAATATGTAATGATTTAGTAGGATGAGAATGGGAACCTGGAGGAATTCGAGGTGGGCAGCTCCCGCCAAAAACCAAATTTGACTTGGTGGGGACCGCGCCAACTCACTGTGACGGATCGTTTGATATATTCATGTGATGGCGCTACGGTATGTTATGCCCGCCTAGGACGATAGCAGAACGCTGTGGCGGCGTCACGGCTCCTTAGCACACGCACCGACCATACGCGCAGCCTCCTAGATCATTTATTGAGTTCAGCAGACTCGTGGACAGCAATGGGCGTATCCAGAGGGATCCGACTTGATCTCCTTCGGTCGAGCGGCTCATTCATGGACACGGAATTACTGGAAGCGATGCTGGAGAATCCGAACGGCGTCCAGCGGATGGCCACGCAGCACAAACCGTTCCAGACGCTGGTTGAGGGCTAGCATATCGAGCGCCGCATTGACCACCTGAATGTCGCTTCCGTCTGGTCCTTCACACATGAAGAGGTCGCACACCGAGTTGTGGAGCTCGTGAGCTGGGTCACTGAGCGCAGCGTAAAAGTCGAACACGCTTTTCTGGTTTTGAATGAGGCATTGGTCGATCACCAGCGAGCGAATGTTGGCGCTGAGGCTTGGGTCCGTAAGCGGCTCCAATGATTCAAGCTGGACGGAATGAAGCTCAAGACGTTCGATGTTCGGACACGCTGTCAAAAGCACCTCGAGTTGCGCCGCTGTCAGCACATTGTGAGCAGCACTAGCTGAAGAAGTAGCCTGGCCGCGCAACGTTAACTGACGGAGGGGTTTGCCCACTAGCCACACAAGCGCGACAGCCTCCGCTGGAGTTGGGCCTTCTCCACTGACTGTTTCCAGTGAGATCGTCAAACTACGGACTCGGTGCTTCGAGAGCCTGTGAGGCGCTGGCTCTGGCATCACAACTTTTACGCTGGTGTTCGTCACGACCGGGAAGGCATAGACTGGTACTGGCTGCTGGAGATGTGGGTAGCCCGTTGGTGCCACCGTCGCGAAGTCTTGAATAGAGACGCTAGAGGGCTCGATGGCCACAAACTCGACAAAGTGGACTCGATTGTCGGTGGGCTGCCACGCGTTGGGGCAACGGCCACGACGAATCGTGGTGTACTTGGTCTCTAGAAGCAGCTGCGTCGACGCGATTTCACGTAGCGTTGTACATGATAATCCGACTTGCACAGTCTCCACACGTGACTCCGCGTGATCACCAAAGAGCGTATCCACCATCAGCAAGAGCCATCCTGGGATAAGTGGAGAAAAGCGTCCGTGGTCGTAGAACGTCACATCTCGAAGAAAGCTACTGCTGCGGATCGCTTGCGTCACACGAAGCCGGTCGGTCACCGGTATATCTGTGGCGTACAGCGTCAGCGCTGTCAACGCGCCAACCGGACGCGTAGCTGCCGCACTCGCAGCCAGGATGTAGAAGCAAAAGTCTCTCACAAGTCCTGGCGGAACCGCGAACTTGTCCCACGCTGAGAACGTAAGTGAAGTAGCTGGAAACGTGGTCATCACGGTGAACAGCTTGAGTAGTTCGGACGGACGCAACGCATCGCCGTCACCAAAATTATAGTTGAACGACGCCACACAAAACGGCGACTCGTCCCAGCGGCGAAGCAGAGCGCTTGGACCTTGATACACGTCAAGCAAACACGCCAAACTCTTGATCGCGACGAGGCTTTCGCGTCGTGTATTGTCATCGCGCTCGCGCGTAGAGTCTTCAAGTGCGAACTCACATGTCAACATGACGCACGTCTCACACGGTCTCGTCTTGTCCATGGTGCCGAGCAGCATACCTTTGACCTCCTCGAATCGCGGCGAATGCTGCCCCTCAGCAACGCCCAGCAACAAATCGTCGAAGAGCTCCTTGACAAACTCAAAGTCTTCCAGCAGATCGCGCTCACCGACGCGGAGCACGTATGCCGGGCGCGCGTCGTCGAGCCATGCGAGCGGGAACGTGAGCTGGTCGACGCACATGCCACAGGCCTCGAGCAGCAGTGTCCAGCCGAGTGGCGCGTCACGATGCAGCACGACGTGGATTAGCTCGAGCGTTTCGAGGAGCGCGACCCAGAGCCCGCGGTCGCGACCGACGCGGGCGATCGACAGCTCGATCGTCGTGCGCGCGAGGTGATCCAGCGTCGGCATGAGCTGGATCGAGCGCGGAGACGAGACAGAGAGCTTGCTGTGGATGCTGCAGCACCATGGCGCGAGCGTCTCGCGCCAGGAATGCGCCACGGTTGGTCCATGCGACGTCATTGTTGCGGAAGAAGAGCACAAGATCGTGGGCGGTTGGCGCTGTTCGATTGTAGTTTCGTGCTCGAGAAACGCTGAATGGGGGCTTGTTCGGCGCGGAAAGAGTCCCTGAATCATCAAATCGAAGTTGGGTGTGCGGATCCACCGAGAAAGGGAGCCACCGGCGATGGCGGCACAGCGCTCGAGCTTCTTTTTCAAAAAATGGCGCTCTTTCTCTCTTGAAACTGTGACCCTCGATTTAGTGACCGTGCACCAGGTATCGTAATCAAGTACATCGATCCGAGTCCCCGGAAAAAGTACTCGTCGTCGTCGCGCACCCATCGCGGCACGTCAGCGCTGGGCTTGCTCATGCTGCTGTCACTGCTGGTGGTGGTGGTAATCGTGGCCATTTCAACGGAGATCGTCAGTGAGTATTTGCGCGCCGTGATGTCCAGGTGGTCGAGCCGGAAGTTCGCCGACTCCATCGCGACGCTCAGCGGGATCCACTCGACCTCTTCGTGGCGCACGTACTCGCGCAACGTCAAATAGTACGGACCCACGAGGACCTCAGCCACGATGCCGCGCCTGATCTTCTGCTTGCCGCACAACCGCCAGCGGCAGACGGAATCCACATAACGCCGTGCGATGCGCTTATTCCGAAGCATGCCGAGATCCGCGACCAGGCAGATCGTCCAAAGCATCACGAGGAACGCTTGGTTGTGGACCACGTTAAGCACCCCATCCAAAGCCGCAGGTGATTGGAAGCGGTGACGATTGTTGACGCGAAGATCGTCGGTACGATCCCAAAGACGAAAATGTGGGTTGCGAACGGGCGAACGTACCGGGTTGAGCCGCGGAAGATCAAGTGTTGATATAGAAGTTGTACGACATGGAGACGATCCGCACGACACCGAGAAAGGAGCCCGAGTGGGCGAGGAACGCACCCGATTTGCACTTATAGTACGGGGAATCGCTGGGCTTGAGCTCGAACCCTGGCGTCCACACATCAACGTCATCTACCCACCACGTGCAGTTGCTGTCGACGTACCACGCGACGAAGTTGAGCCAGAGGATGATTTTCGACAACTGGATGTTGCGGCCATGGATCACTGTCGACACGTTCGATGTGAGCAAACTATCGAGAAGTTGAAGCCCGATACGGCTGTCACATTGAACGACGTCGACGACATCGACCGTTCGCGCGATCACTCGATTGGCATAGAAAAAAGTACTGCAGCGCCCACAGGGAGAAGACCGCACACCCGACGAGCGATAGCAGCGCGTTGACGTTCAACAACAGCTTCTCGGTGCCTCGACTGAGCGTTGTAGTGTTAATGGTGTTCGCTCCCGCGTTGAGAAGATCGAAAAACACATTGGGGAACGGCTCCTCGCCAGCTTGCGGGATACGACCGCCCAGGATGCACGCGGCGATGGCTCCTGAGTCAGCAACACTGTGGCTAGTGTGATATCCGAAAGTAGTGTTGTCATCGCGGGTGGCGTTTGTCGAAAGCTACAGTCGGACTGCATCGATACCCGTGCCCTCCCCGAGGCATCGCAAGTCAATGTAACCTTCTCCTTTCGTCACAAGAGGTAAAAGATAGCGTGTTTGCCAACGGCCAGATCGGTCGAATGTCGAACGCCATCCGTCAACGCCATCTTGGGCGCACGCATCCACGCACCCGTCCCGGACCATGCACACACTCGAAAGCCGGGACGTCATGCTTTTCATCTCGCTGCGGTCGGTGACGTTGTACTCTTCCACGACACGCTTCGCGAATAATGAAGAAGCGTAGGATACCAAGGGATTTCGGCTCAGTTTCTCGTCTGTGTGCCTTGTTTCTCGTCGGCACGAGGACCCAGTTCTGGCAGAGACCTCCCATGCTAGCCTTGACCACCGTGAATCGATCGACAAAGCGGTCACTTGTCGCCTTGCTGTTGATTTGCATACCGTCGTACAAATACGGAGCGACGTACGCTCGCTGGAGCACTTTGTTCTGGAAGTTCTCGGGCGTCTCACCGACGATCCACCACAGCCGCTCTCGTCCGAGCACCAGCGCGTTGAGATCCGGCTCCACAGACTGTGTTCGTTCGGGAAGTGATCCGTCTATGCCAGCTCCTGCGTAAGTTGGTGAAGCGCATCATAGCGGCCCAGCAGTTCGACGAGGTACCTTCCGATCTAGACACGAGTTCAAATCGGGGAAAATGGCTTGCTGATACAGGCTTGCACCCTCCCGAATGAACGGATTCAAGATGTCGTACGAGGACTGCCACTCGTCGTTGAGCAACGTCACCACGTTGATGACCTTGAGGCACATGATGGCTTCCGAAACCTCGTTCGCGCGGCACGACTTTTGCTCGAGGTAGTTGTGGCCGGCGTAGCGCCCGTTGTTCAAGATATTGTCGTCCATCTCGGGCTTGACCGTGTCAGCTTTGGACACGAGGCTCGCGCGGCAGAAGAGCCCACCGTACGGATCTTGCTGGAAGTCGTCGAGATACTGCGCCCCCTTGTTGGCGCGATTGAACACCACGAAGTCCATGTACATGTTGATGAATCGCACCGGTTCGCTCTCTGGTGAATCCGGATTTGTCGTACAGCGCCCTAGCGTACTAATAGTCGATCTCGGTCGTCCAGTTGACCTTGTGGGATACGACGAGGTCATCTCCTGGGAGTCCGTAAAAGCTCAGCACGAACGACTTGATCGGCGACGCGATGTTCCACGCGATGCCACCCACGTACCGTCCAGACTTGATCCAGAACTGGCCGCGGCGCGCGGGGCATCGCTCGGCAAGTGCCCTTCGCACCGCTCGCTCAATTGCGGGCAGCACGAGCCGCAGACTGCTGGACGGATTGGTGTTGTTGGGTTTTCCGATGGAGAGGCCGACTCGCCGCGGCAGCCATCGCTAGGATCGTGGAGACGCGAGGCCCATCCACTGAGCGTGGCGCGCTGGCGCCCGCGGGCACCACCGGCGCGACCATCGAGAGCAGCGCGCGGGGGGCTGCCAGTCGACGCTCACGCCATGAACACTGTTACTTGATCACGCCGACGTCAGGAGCCTTCGCTGGGTATTTTCGGCTCAGGATCCAACCGCCACGTTCAGAGACAAGCCAACTGGATGAGGACGGCTCCCCCGTGGTCACCTGCACGCTCTTGTTCTGGTTGCGAAGGCGCTGAGGGTCGGATCGCGTGGCCGGTCTGACGGGGAGGTCGGTCACTCGCATGGGCCTTGAACGGAACGATTCGAGCCCCGCGATAGGATCGATGGAAAGGAAGCCATCGCTGCGCCCGACGGCGAAGCGCGAGTCGTGGAGAGCGAGCCGCTCGGGCTCATGATCTTCATCGTCAAAGCGCTTGGAGCTGGTCCCTGCTTGTCAGGCAGGCCCATGCCAGAGTGACATGCCCAGCACGCCACACTCGTTTTAGTGACATCTAATCAACCACCGGTATGGACTGGTACTACTGAAAGATACCGGTAAACTTCGGTTACGCTTCGGCTTGTCTACGTGCAAGTGGCAAAGCTCGCTCGCTCACTGCAGCTCGACTAGCTCGCCGTCGCCGATCCGCGTGGCGTCGAGGCTGCTGCGCGCGTCCTCGGTGAACAAGCGGAAGAGCGAGCGCATGGGCGGCGGGTACGGCGTGCAGTCCACGAACTGCTGCCAGTGGAAGCCCCCGGGTGCGAGCGCAACACTGCCGCTGGCGATTGCGCTGCGCTGCCGCTGGATCTCGTCGCACACGGGCGTGTCGCTGGCGATCAGCCACATCCGCGTGATCACGGTCGGGTCGTCCATGAGCCACGGCGGGAGCGCCGGCAGCTGGTTCGAGTCCATGACGAGCCAGTAAAAGGCGGGCGGCAGTACGATATTGGTGACGTTGTGGCCGATGTCCTTCAGCGGGTTCCCGCCGACGCTCAGGATGCGCAGGCGCCGGCTTGGGAGCAGCAGCTTGTCCACGGGTACGGACGTGAGATGGTTCCCATTCAGTGAGACGGCACTAACGTCCATTCGGGTCACGACCTCGGGGAAGCTGTCGAAGCGGGACTTTTCCAGCAGCAGCGAGATTCCGCGCGGCCATTTCGTATCGAGATCAGGAGGCAGTCGCTTCAAGTTGGACACGCAGATGTTGACGTCTGCGATGGTGGACGGGAACTTGGTATGCGTGAGGCCGTCGGGCAGTCCGTTTCCCTGGTCCGGGAATGTGACGCGCACCATCGTGATAAGCCGGAGCGACGGATGGAGATCGCCGCGCACCGCAGCCTCTGCTGACCACTCGACAAGCGTCGCGTTGTAGATCTTGATCCCGATAAGGTGCTGGAACGACTGGATGTTGCTCGGGATCGCGAGTGCTCGGCAGTGGCGGAAGATCACGTATACGGCCGCGCCCGGCGAGAGCTCAGCGAGAGCCTCGTGCGTGTCGAGGCGGATGCCGCTGGAGCCACGAAGGTGGCAGTCGTAGTGGAACACGGCGCACGAGGCGTGGTTGTAGAACCACGGTCGCACGGTGAGGAGGCATCCGCCAACGAGCGCTCGCGACGAAGCGTACGCGTGGATCCCGACGAGGACAACCCCCCACGAGAGAAGAAGCGTGTGCACCAGCATCCGGATCTGCGTGAGGTGGGTCGACGAGCGCTCCTTACTGTTAATGGCGCCGGTCTTTTGCTGTTCGGGGGTAATGGCGGACGGCGCGACTAGAACCGGTCCAGGGACATCAAACTGGTCGTGGCACAGGTCGTGAATGGCGTAGGCGGAGACGAGCACCAAGAGCGCAAACACGAGCCTCGTCGCAAAGTCGGCCCAGCTCACGACGAACAGCAACTGGATGTCGGCGGCGACTTGCATGATCCACAAGTCGTCGCCCCACACCGGCAACGGGAAAGAGCGGTGCGTTTGATCGTACGCCGCGACGTATGGCACCACCACCACGAGCGGCATAAAGAACGCGGTGATGTTGTCCAGGAACGCGTCGATCAGCAGCGTGTACATCCGTCGGCGCTGTCGCGCGGCGCCAGTGGGAGCTGTGTGGGGTGCCGGACCGCGAGTCGACAGGATGCGCAGTATCTGAGACGACCAGCAGTTGGCGCACACGATGGCCACGTACACGTGGAGTAACCACGCCTTCGACAGAAGTCGCGCCATCGTGTAGACCTGGACCGTTTGAAGCACGACTTGCACGAGCTCACGCAAGACGAAGAAGTGGTCAAAGTACGGGCCATCCACGCCGACCCAGCCGTGGCGTCCGATGAGCGTTTCGATCGGCAGCACGATAAACCGCTGCGCCTTCCTCAACCAGCGTCGAACCCGCAACGAGAAAGGAGTAGTTCGGATGGTCGCGACGGCCATGCGAAGTGCCGACATCTTGCAGCTGTTGCTGAACGATCTGGATGGGAGCTTGAACATGAGCTGTCGCCGCGTGACACTCGCCTGGATCATCCGTGTCAGCAGCAACAAGTGGAGCATGCCGAGAGCGGCGAACACCCCGCCAATCGCGGGAAGGTGCCGGTAGCCAAGGATAAGGTCGTATAGGAACGTGTTGCTGCCGAACGCCTTCTCGCTCAGCTGCGTGTACACGACCGTAAAGAGCCCAAAGAACGCGCATGCGGTGAGATGGAGAAATGCCAGCGCGAGCCAGCACGCGCGGCGCGGCCACCTGTCGTCCTGTCGCGTCCAGGTGCCCACAGGCGGCGGTGCGTCGGTCGGCACAATGGCGTTCATTCTGAGGGTGGAGCTGGCGTCGACTACAACCCTTCGTCAATGAGGCGATCGATCTCCCGGATAGGTCTCGCCGCCACCCGGCTGCAGCACGGCTTGGACGGCGTAAAAAATATCGCGAGCAGCTAAATTTACAGCGAAAACCGCAGAGCTAATGTGAGATGTAGCCATCTAATCGATCACACACGTCGCAGATTCATTGAAATGGGTTCAAACGTCGTTTCTGTCGTGCACCACGTTGGTCTCGCCATGTTCCACGTTCTTATGGCGCGACGACACGGCCCTTAACAGAATAAATACTCGTCGTCGTCCAGCACCCACTGCGGTACCTCCGCGGGGGCCTTGCTGCTGCTTTCGACCGGCGCGGTCATTGAGTACGAGCGCGCCGCGATATCCAGGTGTTCGACGTTGAACAGCGCCGACTCCATCGCGACGCTAAGGGGGATCCACTCGACCTCTTCGTTCCGCACAAACTGCGGCACCGTGAGGTAGTAGGGCCCGATGAGCGCCTCGGCGACGCTGCCGTGCTTGATCTTCTGCTTGCCGCACAGCCGGCACTTGCACAGGAACTCCACGTAGAGCCGTCCGACGGTCCTGCTCTGGAGCATCGTGTGGTATCCGAACAAGTACACGGCCCACAGGAGCACAAGGAACAACTGGTTGTGGAAGATCTTGAGGATCCCCCACTGGAGACGTAGGTGGTTGATGCCCGTGATGGCCATGGACCCGAGCAGCGTCGGCAGCAGCCCGAAGAACAGGACCGGCGACACGTACGGCCGGAGATACCGCGTGGCGCCGCGCAGAATCAGGTGCTGGCACGTGAGGCTGTAGAAGTTGTACGAGATCGAGAACAGGCGCACCACGCCCAGCACCGAGCTCAAGTGGCCCACGACCATGCCCGGCGTGCACTCGTAGTACGGCGAGTCGTTGGACTGCAGCTGGAAGTCCGGCGTCCACAGGTCGACCCCGCGCACGTACCAGGTGCAGTGGCTGTCGGCGGCGCCGATGTACCACGTCACCAGATTGAGCCACAGGATCACCTTGGAGAGCTGGATGTTGCGGCCATGTGAGACGGTCGAGAAGTTGAGCGTGAGCGCGCTGTCCAGCAGCTGTGCGGCCGTGCGCTTGTCGCACAGTGCCTCGGACTTCACGGTGTGGAGCATGCGGAACGCGACCACAAGGTTCTGCAGCACCCAGAACGAGAACACCGAGCAGCCCACGAGCGAGATGAGCGAGTAGACGTTCACCAGCACCTTCTCGGTGCCGCGGCTAAACGTCGTCGTGATGATCGTGTTGGCGCCGCTGCTCAAGAGATCGAAAAACACGTTCGGGAACGGCTCGTCGCCCGCCTGCGGGATGCGGCCGCCCAGCACGCACGCGACGACCGCGCCCGGGTCGGCGACGTTCGGCACTTGCACGTACTCGAACGTGGTGTTGTCGCCGCTCGTGACGGGCTCGAGGATCTTGATCGAGAACACGTCCTTGCCCGTGCCCTCGCCAAAGCAGCGCCAGTCCACAAAGCCCTGGCGATTCAACACGCTCTGCGAGACCTCGCGCGACTGGCACAGACCGGACCGGTCGAACGTGACCACCCAGCCGCCAGCGTGCACGGGCTTGCACAGATCGAGGCAACCATCGCGCGCGAGACAATACGTCGACAGGCGCGAGATCACTCTTGCGCGCATCGCCGGGTCCGTGACGTTCTTGTCCTTGAGCACGCGCGGGATGACGTACGTGTGCCCGAACGTCGAGAGCACGCTGTCCTGCGGCTTGATGTCCGTGTGCACGGGGTCCGGGAACTGCTTGTTGCTCGTGGGCACGAGCGCCCAGTTCTGGCACACGCCGATGGTGTCGCTCTTGGCGATCGTGTACCGCTCGACAAAGCGACCGGCTGTCGCGCTATTGTTGATCTGCATACCCATGAACAAGTACGGCGCATAGTACGAGAACGCTCCGACTCGGACGGAAAAGTTCTGCGGCGTCTCGCCCACGAGCCACCAGAGCCGCTCGCGGCCCAGCACGAGCGCGTTCAGGTCGGGCTCCACGGGCTGCGTGCGTTCCGGGATCGACCCGGACATGCGGCTGTACCGCACACCCGAGGGCTTGCCCGAGAGATCTGTGAAGCCCTCGTAGAACCGGTACTCTGCGTACAAACCTTTCTTCCCAGCGAAGCCCGTCGCGTCCAGCGAGTAGTTCGCAGCGAGCTCCTGCGTGAGTTGATGAAGAGCGTTGTCGCGCCCAAGCTGCGCGACGAGGAGTTTGCGCCGATCTAGGCAAGCATCCAGGTCCGGGAAGACCTGGTCCTGGTACGAGCGCGCGCCCTTTTGAATGTACGTGTTGTTCGGATCCATGAACGACTGCCACTCGTAGTTGAGCAGCGCCAGCACGTTGATGCCCTTGAGACACATCACGGCCTCGGAGACTTCGTTCACGCGACACGACGCGGACTCGAGGTAGTTGTTACCGGCGTACTGACCTTTGTTCGAGCAAAACCCCGCCATCTCGGCCTTGATCTTGTCGGCTTTCGACACGAGGCTCGTGCGGCAGAAGAGCCCCACATACGGGTCTTGCTGGAAATTGTCGAGGTGGTGCGCCCATTTCTTGGCCCGATTGAAGACTACAAAGTCCGAGTACATGTTGATGAACCGCACCGGCTCGCCCTCGCGCGCCGTGAACTTGATGCCAGACATGTCGTACAGCGCTCGCGCGTACTGGTAGTCCACCTCCATAGTCCAGTTGAGGTTGTGGCTGAACACGAGATCGTCGCCCGGCAGCCCGTAGAAGCTGAGCATGTACGACTTGATGGGCGACGCCACGTTCCAGAGGATGCTGATTATACAGGCCGTGAGCTTGATCGCAAAGTTGTACTGGCGGCCGCGGCTGCGCTCGCCCAGCGCCGAGCCCACGTCCATGACGCTCATGGTGCGCGTCTTCGATTTGGAGCCCCGCGGTCGTTTCGAACTCGCCGCCCATTGCTCGTCGGTCTTCACGCGCTTCGAGAGCCCGCCGGCGTCGCCGCTTGTCTCGGGGCCGCGCGTCTCGCTCACCTGCTCGCGGCGCGGCGAGGGCGTCGGGCTCTCTGGCCGCACCTGGGCGCCGCTGAGCGCGCGCATTCCTCCCGCTCGGTTGACAAGAGTCTCCAGCGCTGTGTTCAAACTGCGGCTTGGAACAGCACAGAGAGAACGCCCACCCGTGGAGGAAATGCCTCCAACTATTCTTGGCGCGCTCCCGACTGTGCCAACATGACGCGCGACAGCAGCCAGGCGACGACTCGGACGTACAGTACTGTTTCCTGTTCATACACATCTCAAGCCACCACGGTCTCACTTCCGCCTACAAGGTGCGGTAACCCTGGATGTGCGCAGACAGTTTTAGGCTAGGGCCTGCCTCGTTTCAATGGACTACATAGTCTATTTGAGCCAGGCTAGCGCGGTAGAACGCTGCAGAGGGCTCCACGGAAAGCTCCGAGTGTACTGTACAAAGCGGTACAGACTCTGTACACAGGGGCGGACTTGAATGTAGCCAAGTCGGCGACGCCGCTGTGCCACTCTCTATCGGATATGTGGGACCTCCGATGTGTGATCGAGCTGAAGCGTAATGCTGGATATCCCCTACCGGCCAGGATGCCACGCTCTGGGCGCAAACTGCTCAGCATCGAAAAGCCCCATATATGCTCTATCGCAGGTCAAGCCCCCACGATTCGAACGAAAACCATGGCGTCGCAGGTCCAAGTAATGCCTAATATATTCATTCTCACAGGCACGTCACCCGCTTTGGCTAGAAATGAATCCAGCGGGGCGTGGTGTGTGTGCCCTTTCAATGCACCTTCGTGGCTCCGGCCGCTCGAAACACAGTGTATGACACTGTATTGTAGGGGCCTCGGTCAATCTCCCCAGGCTGGCGATTTCATCCGAGAGATTGCCAGAGGGCGGTAGGCCTGAACGCCGTAGGTACTGTACCTTGGACGCGCCGCCCACTGGAATGTTTGTCTCTCAAGTATCCGGTGGGCCCTCGATCCCCTCTCCCAGCGGATGGAGCTACTGGATCACAACGAAACCTCGACCTCCTCCACTCCGCCGTCTCCTCCACGTCTTCAAACTGCCACGCTACGCATTCTCCATTCCTCGTCGCCATGGACACGCCAAAGCTCATCAGCGTGACCCCGTCGCCTTTGCTGTCCGCCAAGGCGTTCTCCTCCGTGCCCGGCAGCAGCTCGAGCCACGCGAGCCGCAAGGGCGAGATCCGGCTCGACGTGGACGCTTCATCGCCCGTGGCCAACGATGGCACCAACACCAACGACGCGCCATTCGAGCTCCTCGGGAGCCCCGCGGACGTCTCGCAGCGGTCCGTCACTATCAGCTTCTGGTACCCGCGCCGCCGGGGCCGCGACCGCCGCGAGAGCGAGCGGGATTCGTCCACGGCGATCCAGCCGGGCAAGCCCATCGACATTTTCGCGCGCAAGAAGCTCGGCCTGCTGGTCAACTACGCGGCCATCGGCTTCTTCGACGGCGTGGTGCCGATGCTCGCGACCGTGCTGTTCAAGAACGACTCTTACGAGGCCACGCAGCTCGTGACCGCGCGGCAGTTGGCGCTGCTGGTTCGCGTGGTCTTCGCGGTTCTCTCCGACACGGCGCTGCCGGCGTCCGCGCACCGGCGACGCGTCTTCCTGCTCGTCGGCTGGCTGCTGACGCTCGTGGTCTGCGCGGTCCTCGCGAGCGTCGCGTTCAACAGCAGCAGCGCGGCCGCGCTCGGCGACTTCCTCCCGCTTCTGGCGCTGCTGCCCGTGGGCCACGAGGTCGCGAGCGTCTCGGCCGACGGGCTCATGGTCGAGTACGCGCACCGCGAGGATCAGCACGAGCGCGGCTGCATCCAGATGCTGCTGCTCGCGACGCGCAGCGTCGGCGAGCTCATCGGCCGCTCGGCCATGTCCACGGGCAACGCGCCCGCCGCCACCCAGCCGTGTGAGGGCGAGCTCGACTGCGTGCTGGGCCCGCACTACACGCTCAGCATCGCCGCGGGCGTCGCGCTGGTCGCGCTCGTGTGCTCGGCGTTCGCCACGCGCGTGCCCGCGCGCCACCGGCTCGCGCTCCAGGGCCACGCGGCCGCGACGACCGCACGCACCAAGCTCCAGCACCTCTGGACGTTCCTTCAGCACCCGACGTACTTGGCGTTCGTCGTGTTTGGGTTCCTGCAGGCCACGAGCCTGGCCTGGGCCACGCCCAGCACCGTCTCCATCGCGACGCGCTGGGTTGGGATCGGCAGCGCCGCGCGGTGGATCTCGGACAGCGTGGGCCTCTCGCTCCACATGGTCGCGGCACTGATGATGATGGCGCTGTGGCGCAACACGCACTGGCGGCTGCTCACGCTGGCGCTGATCGCCGTCTCCACGGTGTTCACGCGGCTCCCGGCGGACGTGCTCGTGCTGCTCAACACGTCGCGCAGCCAGGTCATGTTCCTCGGGCTCCACCACGTCGCGTCATTCGTCGAGTACCTTCTGGTACTTGTGCGCCAGCTTGTCGCCGTGGAGCTCGCCGTGCTCACGATGGAGGCCACGAGCTTCGCGCTCACGACATCGTCGTTCGATCTGGGCACCATCGTCGGTTCCTTCGCGTCCTCGAAAGTGGCATCCATGCGCCCAGACGGCGTGCCCTCGAGCGGCCCGGCCGCCGAGTGGCTCACGGTCGCGTGCGTGGCGCTGTTCGTGGTCCGCGCGGCCGTGGACGTCGGCTCGCTCTCGTTGCTGCCGATCCAGAAGAGCCACGTGCAGGCGCAGCGCGCGGCGGCGTCGATTAGACCGTCCTTCGCGTCGGGCCTCGCGCTCACAATGCTGCTGCTGCTGCTCGTGGCCATGGCGGCGTTCGACATCAAGGCCCTCGCGACCGGCACGACCGCAGTGCCATGGACAGACAACACGTGGCTGTCCGAGTTCCATTAGACTACCCTACGAATCTCAAAAATGGTGTACAAAATGAAAGTACCGTACGCCTTACCTCGTACTACCGTGCGATCACTGTCATCAGTTGCTCATGGCATGTAAATGTGCTACTAAGTAGTACTACGTGGTAGCACTGAAAGCAACCACACACCTGATGTGTTCGCACGTGCTCCCTTGGAGGGTGAACGAGAGAGTGAGCAGGGAGCGATGGAGCGTTGAGACTAAATAGACAAAGGTACTATTGTATTCTGTTTCTTTCCCCAGCCTTCTTACATACGAAGGTAAGTCCAGAATCCTGGGCCCTTACTCGCAGCCCGAGCCGCCGGCGAACTTGAGGCACATCGTGGACTCGAACATCGACATGAGCGCCGAGGTGATGGCGGCCACGAAGAGACCTGCGACGACCACGAAGAGCACGACCGGGATGATGAGGTTCGGGGCGCCGCGGATCTTGATCTCCTTGAGGTGACGCTTCTGGCGCGGCAGCAGCATACACGCGGCGGCCGCGAGGCCGAAGCGCATGCCGTACTTGACGATGAACTCGTAGGTCACGTGCCACCGCACGGCGTCCGTGTCCAGCGCCAGGTTCGTGATCTCGTCGGGCCAGGAGCTCGAGATGATGTTGTACGAGACGCGAAGCATGGCGCTCGCGAGGTTACACACCGTCGTGAGGAAGCCGTACGAGGTACTCTCGAGGCCCGGTTCGGAGGTCTCGACGACGATCATGATACGAACAAGCCACACCATGGCCTCGAAGATGCCGCCGACCCAGTCCTTGCCCAGGAACAGCGCGCTGTCACGCGCAATGTCCCACACGCCCATCATCTCGATCGGCAGCTGGAAGACCACGGCGATCGAGAAGCTGGCGATCACGAGCACGCGCCAGTTGGTGTTGAGGAACCAGAAGAACATGGCGCCGGCGGCAAAGATGTAGCCCGTGGCCTGGAAGATGATCACGAGGTTCTGCGCGAGCGTGTTGGTGTGGAACCACTTGGTGAAGAACGACGGGTACTCGACGACCTGGACGTTGATGGCGATCGAGAGCAGGAAGAGCGAGACCATGACCTGCGTGGTCACGCGCTGCTCGACGAAGCGCCACACGCGACGCAGGTTCGAGGCGAAGCTCTGGCGGGTCGACGGCACCTGCTCCTCGTGGAGGAAAAAGTGCGTGACGAGCAAGCCGACGAACGCGAACAGCGCGAGCGTCGCGAAGAACCACTCGAGCGGGATCGATCCCGAGAACTTGCCGCCGTACTCCTCGCTGTTGAGGCCGAGCGCGGCGAACACGCCGCCCGAGACCTCGCCGATGAAGCGGAAGATCACGCACCAGAGCTGCGCGCGGCCGCGGTCGTACTCGCCCTCGCGGTGCGCGAACTCGACCATCATGCCCTCGCACGCCACGTTCGCGAGCAGGTGCGCGAACGACGAGATGATGATCGGGATCACGTAGCGCGGGCCCTGGTTCGGCGCGTTCGCGTTCTGGACGTCGTCGTCCGTGCCGTACCACGGCACCTTGTTCATGAACGCGAGCGCGAGCATGAAGCAGATGAAGATGGTCCAGCCGATGAACATGTAAGGCTTGCGGCGCTGGCGGTTGATCGCGTAGTTGTCCGTGATGAAACCGAAGATAAACTTGAAGTACCAGCCAAAGTCAAACAGCGCGAACGTCGCGGTCTGCTGCGTGCGCGAGTATCCGAGGTACGAGCCGAACAGCGGGTAGATCAGGCCCGGGATCGCGCCGTTGAAGAAGCCGACGATGATCCAGTTGAGCAACAAACCGATGTAGTCCTTCGTGAAGAGGTTCACAGGGCCGCCGGGGCGCAGCGCGCCGTAGTGGGCCGGGATCGTGTCGATCGACGCCGTGCGCTTGGAGCCGGGCGCGAACGGCGTGTTGTGCATCGCGTAGCTGCCCGGGCCCGGCGGGCCGTAGCCGCGCGGGCCGCCGGGACCCGACTGGTGGCTGCGGTAGCTGTGCGTGCTGCGCGCGTACTTGACGTGCTCGACCGCGGGCGGCAGCGCCGCCGTGAACGACGACTTCTGCTGGTAGCCGGCGCCCGTGTCATGGAGCACGTGGCCGGCGTCGTCGTATCGGTACAGGTCCGACTCCTCGAGCAGCACGATGTCGTTGGGCTGCTTGTAGGGCGACGAGCCAGGCGCGCGGGGCTGCTGCGGGTTCATGACGAAGAAACCGGACTCGGCTATAATACTGTGGGATACGCGGCTGCGGCGAGGGCGTGCGTCGAGTCGGTCCGAGCGGGCGCGCGCACGTTCGAGAGTGAACGCGGTTTTCGGGTTTTCGGAGACTCGCTCCGTCGCTCCTTTCTTCTCTGTCGTGAGCGAGAACACAATCTGCAGAGAGCGAGCGCGGTGGCGAGAGAGAACGAGAAACAAGAACAAAGAGGGAGGGAGGAGCGAGTGCACGTGCAGAGAATATTGGAGGAGGAGCACACGCAAGGCAAGAGTGTTCGCTTCGCTCAGACCAGATCCTCGAAAGCCGGCGGAGATGGGGGCCGCCACGGTGGGCACAGAGACGTGCCGCGCGAGCACACGCATGTTTCGGCGACGACTTGCGCCGCGACTGTGCCTGTGTATCCACGCGGGTGGAGTGGCAAGTCCAACGTATCGCACGCGCAGAGACGGGGACCACGATGACTGGAGGGAGAGCTCTATGCCGACCCGCCAGCTGTCGGCGCTAAAAACGGGCCTGGGATATCAGATCAAGTTGAGCTGCTCGCTTCGGTATCACCGTGTTTTGAAAACTTTTAGTGTTGGAAGACCGATCCATGGATCGATAGGCGACCGTGCTTTGGTAATTCAGGTCGATCACAATTTCGCGCGAGGCGACAAGGGCTGCCTCTGTCACGCATCACACCTGGCGATCCATGTGTCACGCGCCTGCGCCTCCACGAGCCAGCAGGCGACGCCCCCCAAAGTTTGGCCCAAACCCAGCGCACGAAGCGCTCATTGAGGAGAAAGTCTCCCCTTGTTTTCACAGAGACCGACACTGAACGAAGCAGGCGCGAAAAGAGAGCGACGAAGAGCTGCAGCGTTCTCCTTCGAGTGGCGCCACACTGGGAGCCGCTCCACGTCGACAACCGCCTGAGAGGCTTGCGGGGCGCGAGGGTGTGTACTGTGCGGGAGAGCGCCCCGTCAAGAGAAGAGACCAAAACGGATTGAAGCTCCCTCTCCCTCTCTCTTTTCATCCCTCTCAAACTCTCTCTCTCCACGATGCGCACCTGCGCGTAAAGCTCCAAAACATTCACGATCAGCGCTGCAATTGCGGGCGTCGCGTCACCGCTCGCCTCGCCGATCCATTGTGGTCAGTTTCAATGTGATGTGTACCGACCCTTTTCGGTCTGAATCGCATCAATTGGCATCACGAGATGGAGATGCGCCGCCGCGTTGAGCAAGCAGCCCCAAGCCAACAACACCGACACTGTTGTGGGTGAAGGAATGCTCCGCGCACTAGTACACACCATCCCCACGCGGGACAGGCGCGTGGACTGGAGGTCACCAACTCGGTGGGCTAACGGACAGACAGGTGTAGTACGTACTGTAGAACCCATCAACTGCTGGAGCCCCGTGGCTGGTCTTGTTCCCCGTGCGTTTAGGTACATAGAGATCATGGGGCCCTTGCGCGGGGAATTCCGTATCATATCCGAGAGCAGAGGCTCGCGTGGGCGCCTCTTGTCGCTCATTTTAGCCATGGCCTGTTCTGCAGTGTTGTACTGTAGCGGCGTTAACGTGCGGGAAATCTTGGCTTTGGAGGCCGACACATCGAACTCCCTCCTTTTTGGATCGCTCGCTGGTGTACTGTAATCACGTGGAGGATGCGCTGTGGTACGATCGTTGCAGTGCCGAGAATCCACATGGACACGGGTGGGCGAGCGAACTCATTTGGTGAGGCTGGGGCAGCGTCCATACTGAATCAAACACCGACCATCAAACACCGACCATAAATCACTTGGGAAATCCTCGGGGAGATGACCACTCGTTGACTCAAAACGCCTGCGTGGACTTGAATTGTTCGTCCGGCGACCCCGCCGAGACCAAACGTGGAGAAAGAAATCCAGGCAACGGCAGGTGTCGGGCGCCGGCAGCTGGTGAGCTGGCAACTCGGGGCCTCCTCCATCACAGAAATGGAAGCCATTTTTCGCTTTGGACAACCGGTTGGCCAGATCAAGGCAGGCAGGCTGTCAGCTGGCCGCTGGCCGCTGGCCTGGTCGCCCGGCTGGAAGACAGAGAGATTCTAGGGGTTGTGCCACATCGCGCTGGAGCCCCGGTGTGGCCAAATTGGGGGAGAACACCACGCCCTCTCCCGCTCAGCCAGACGCACTCGTGCGTGCGGTGGCAACAGTGATTTGACGCGTGCAGCGCGAGGCGCCGAGTGGATCCCCTCCCCACGCTGGATTCCTGCAGATGGAGATGGCTGCCAACGTGAACCCTCGACGCGCCCGGTGGCAAGCGGATACCGTATCCCGTGGGCTTCTGTGGGAAGCACGCTGGATGCCTGCGCACATGCGGCCACAGTCTTCGTACCGTACAGTGCCTCCGGTATCGCGTCGAGCGCGATGGAAGATGAGACGAAGCGCGGCCTCAACTCACTCAGTGTCGCGGGAACAAAGCGCGCCTGCTCCGCGAGCGCCGCCTCGCGCTTGAATTCACTTTGATCGTGCGCGGTCCCAGGAAGCCACGCCCCCGGCTCCGTCCCGTGCCGTACGGAAATTACCGTATGAGCAGCACAATGTTGGGATCTCGACTGTAGAGTACCTACGTATCCGAAGGATCCAGCGCCACGCTGGCCGAGGCTGCAGGTCGGAGACAATGGCTGCAGCCTGAGCACGTCATGAGCCTCGCTGTACACGCTCCAGTTGCGTACATTACAGAACGATTCTACTGTATCCCGCGGTGCCGGGTTATCTCAGAGACTAGCCGAGGATGCGTCTCTACATGCCGCGCTGGAAATCACCTTTGTTTCGAGCAACGTGCGCTCACGAAACCGGGGAACGCGTTGGTCATCAAGGACCCCTGGCGGATTCGTCGCGTTCCCTTGAGACAAACCCGCGGGCAAATGACTTGAGCATGTATTACAGTTTGTTCAAGCTCTAAGCCACCCCCCTGATGTATAAATATAGAGGGAGAATCACATAATATTTTGAACGTTATAATCAATTGATTGGATCAAATGTATGCATCATGACAGGTATATACGGTTTCTTCCGCGGCTTAGAGCTCGAACAAACTGTACGACGTGACGCGCCGCACTCGAGGGACAGACCCTGTCTCTGCATCCCGCTTCCAGAGATGACAGACGCCCCTTCAACCGCCGTAATATGCCTGGACCAGTGGGGATCCGACTCTCGCCCGGCAGGCTGTCGGGTGCCTGGGTGAACGGCGAGAGCGCTCTTGGATGGTGTCGAGCGCTCCACTCGGCTTTCTTTCGAGCGGCGAGGGCCAACTCGCGCGCCCCCGACCGGCTTCCTCGTCGGCTCGCGCCAGCTCGCTGCTTTCGTTGAACGGCGCGTCGTTTGCACCAAGTGGCGAGAAGCAACGTGCTCAAAAACTCCATAAACAGAGACCGAGGAGCTGCCATTTCCACACGCGCAACAAGCAACAAGACCACGCAACGAAAATGACGGGGCATTCAATAAGGATACATTAGGTTGGACGGGCGGAAACTACGCGCCACACTACTACGACTTGGCGAGGGCTCACTTGCTTCCGGAGGGTTCACAGCCCGAGCCGCCGGCGAAGATCAGGCAAGCGGTGGACTCGAAGAGCGCGAGCATGTTGGAGGTCACGGACGCGAAGAAGAGCGCGGCGAAGAGCACGAAGAGCACGATCGGGATCACGAGGTTGGGCGCGCCACGGAGGTTCAGCTCCTTGAGGTGGCGCTTCTGGCGCGGCAGCAGCTTGATCACAAGCACCACGACGGCGACGCGCAGCGCGTACTTGAAGATGAACGCGCGCATGTAGTGCCAGCGCACGGCCGACGTGTCGAGCTTGGCGCTCGTGACCGACTTGCTCCACTGCGAGGCCACGACGTTCTTGCACATGGAGGTCGCGGTGGAGCCCAGGTTGAACACGGTCGTGAGCACGCCGTACGTGACGGCCTCGTACCCGGGCTCCACGACCTCGACGATGATCACGACGCGCAGGATGAACACGATGGCGTTGAGCACGGAGACCACCTGGACCTTGGCGAGGTACACCAGCAGGCTGCGCTCGACGTCGAAGACCGTGATGGTCTCCACGGGCACCATGATCACGAGGCTGAGCGCGAAGACCGCGACGAAGAGCTTCTTCCAGTTGGTGTTGAGCAAACACTTCATGAAGATCGCGCCGGCGATCACAAAGCCCACGCTCGCGAGCGCGTCGTTCAGGTTGAGCATGAACGTCTCGGCGCCGAGCCACGTGCGCAGGATGCCGTTCACGCCCGGGATCTCGTAGTTGGACCCGAGCTTTGCGAAGAAGCCGAAGAGCGTGATCTGCCACGTTGTGCGCTTCTGCATGATGTTCCAGATGCGGCGCAGCTGCGTGGTCAGGCGCTGCGAGCTCGTGGACGTGAGGTCCTCGTGGAGCCACAGCTTGGTGATGAGCAGCCCGAGCGCGGCCAGCACGGCGTGCGCGCCGAACACGATCCGCAGGGGCACGGACCCCGCGAAGTCGCCACCGAACTCGGCGCTGTTGAGCGAGAGCGCGACGGCGACAGAGCCGATGAACTCACCGATGAACCGGGAGATGATGCACCAGCTCTGCGTGCGGCCGCGCGCGAACTCGCCCTCGCGCTGCGCGAACTCGACCATCATGCCCTCGATCGCGGACGTGGCCAGCAGGTGCCCGAGCGAGCCGAACATGAGCATGAAGACGTACTTGGGGCCCTGCGACGTCGCGTTCTCGTCCTCCTCGGCCGAGCGCGGCTCGTTCATGAACGTCATGGCGACCATGAACAGCATGAACATGGCCCAGCCGATGAAGATGTACGGCTTGCGGCGCTGGCGCCGGATCGGGAAGCAGTCCGAGAGGAAGCCCATGAGGAACTTGAAGAGCCACGGCACGTTCAGCAGCGCCTGCGTGGCGCCGCTCTGGTAGTCACTGTACCCGAGGTACACCTCGAAGACCGGGATCACGAGCGCCGAGATCGAGCCGTTGAAGAAGCCCGCGAGCGACCAGTTGAGCAGGAGCCCGATGTACTGGCGCGAGAAGAGGTCCACGGCGCCGCCGGGGCGCAGCGCGCCGTGCGTGACCGGGATCGTGTCGATCGAGGTCATCGACGGCTTCCGCACCGTCGAGGGCGCGTAGGGCGTCGCGTGGCGCTGGTACTGGCGCGGCGCGTCGCTGCGCTCGCTGGCGGCGTCGGACGCCGGGTGGAACGACGCGTTCGCGCGCATGGGCGCCGCCGGCCTCGCAAAGTTCGCGTGCGGGGGCTGCTGGTACGTCTGCTGGTGGTAGGTCTCGTACTCGGGGATACTGCCACGGATCGCGTGCTGCGTCTGCTGCGCATGATACCTGTACAGATCGTTGTCCTCCAAGAGCACGATCTCGTGAGGGCGACCACCGCGTGGAGGCTCCATGGCTGTTTGCGTGAGGGCGGAGCCACAAATTCGAGAATGGTCGGTCAAAAGTGAGGGCTCCGCTCGAGCAACGCTCCTGTAGGTGAACCGGAGCCACCGGCGGCGGCTGTCGTCTGTTGGAGAACCAACAGGGGGCGCGCGACGTCGACAGCGGCTTCGTCCTCCCAGCGGGACCACTGTCCCCAGCGGATGAGTGAGGAGGAGGGAGGAGACTCACCCACGCACGACGCGATTGCTCGCTCGCGTTCGGGGACTGGCAGTCCATGCGGAGGGACCCACCGCTGGACAGTCTCAGTTGGTCGAGGGGGAATGGCCGAACTTGCCCCTCTCTCGTCTCCAGCGTGGACGAGTTGCGTTCCTTGGCGGTGGCGGATCCACCACACAGCGCCTGAACAGCAGGCGTCTGCTTTTCCACTTGGCCGCGGCGATCGATCTTTGTTCTTGAGGCCCGACAAGGAGGAATAAAAATCAGGCGGGACAAGCGCGGTGAGGCGCACTGATGCGAAAAGAAGCCAAGGCAGTAAATTTCCCAACAAGTAACACAAGAAATGCTGGGTGTAAAAGAGCTTAGGGCACGTGTGGACGTGAGGGGACCGTGCACCAAAACTTGAGGTCCAAGACACCGGATCTTGAAGCATCTTGGGAAGCCGTTCAGCAAGCGGAGTCCGCTCCTCCCTGTGTCTGAGATCGGAAGGTCTCAGCAACGAGACGCCTCGAGAGTCTCACAAAACCACTTGACAGTCCAGAGCGGAACGAGGGCTCCATGTTCCTTGGAGAGAGAGGAGTTCGCATCTGCGCCAGCCTGAACAACTGCTCGTATGTCCTCGTGTGGGCACTTGTACTAACCCGCAGGTGGCCAAAAATTAGACTTCATATCTTCGATGATCCCGCCGGCCATGTGGACGCGCGACGTCACGAGACGGACACGTCACTCCCCTTGCCCTCAAGTCGGGAAAAAGAACGCGGGTTCTTTCTGAAAACAAGGTGATACTCCTCAACCGCTCACGAGTATGTTACGAGATATATGCACCTTGTTGTGGGAATCTTGAAGCCAAGGACTCTACCTAATCTTGTGAAGGAATGGAGAGCCAAATGGCTACATGCAGTCGTCACGTCGCGAGTCCCTTCAAGTGCGCCGTCCCTATCACACAGAGTTCCCTCGCGTCGTTTTGCCGGATTCTTCCGTTCCTTGTGTCAAACGAACCCACGACGAGAGCGCAAGTGCACGCGCCGACAAGGCGCACTCCCCAGCACGCTCTGCCGGGGCCTGTCGGTGCCTTTACGCGGCGCTTGGCGCGTACGTGCTTGCAAGCCTCTTGCGATGGTTGTCCATACAGTACGTGTGAATCGCGACAGTCGAGCGGGCCATTTCAGTGCTTTGCGGTTCCAGCATCGATTGCGAGGATCCGCTCCATGAGAATGAACTTCCGCCCTGCACTGGCATAGTAGTAGTACTGTATCAACAATCGACGCTGCGCGAGTGGCACTTGGCCTCCACGTACACTGCCACGTGATTACGAGGTCTGCACTTGTGCGCACACGTCCGTTCCAGTTTCTCCCACAGCGAGAGTTGCACGCCCTGTGAGGCCACGCCGCCGGATCTCCACGCAACGATAATTTATTGGTGTGATAGCCTATCACTGAAATAGGGGTGGTCGGAGGCCCCCCTCCAAGGACCGCAGCCCTTGGTTCTGAACACCAAATCTCCTTGCTGGGCCAAGGTGGGTCGAAGGGGGAGCCGCTGGAGTCCAGCGGGGACAGCCGAATAGCACCGCATGTGACCCTCGCACTCACGAAACCTGTGCCGCGATGATGTGCTTGGTGATATTTACGGCACACAGACCGCGGCGTCGGTTCGCGCGAGGGCAAGCAGCTGACGAGACTTGATACACGGTAAGTCGTAACGGTGGCGCCACCCGCGGTATCCTTGAGAGTCCACATTTGATCGGTGGACGACATCTATGCTTGCGGACCGCACCACCTTTAGCTTCGCCGATTGCGAGATGTTGTGACTCGTGCTTGTTCACTTCGTTCGCCCATCACTCGTCGCAGCCTTCGCCACCAGCGAACGCCAGGCAGGACGCGGATCGGACCAACGAGAGGACGTAGGACGTCGCGACCGTGAAGAAAACGACCAGGAACGCGCCCTGGACCGCCGACGCCATCGCACGGTCGTGTGATCTCCGCGCGTTCAGCTCCCTCGCGTGGCTCTTCTGTCGGGGCAGCAGCGGACTCACCGCCACGATCAACACGATGCGGACCGCGATCTTCGCGAACTGCTCCAGCGCGACATGGCCCTGCACGTCCGACGAGTCTGCCGCCAGGTCTTGCGTGTCAATTCCACCAGTCAATGCCACCACGTTCGCGACGATATTGGCGAACGGGCCTGCGAGGTTGTACACCGTGGTCACCAGTCCGTAGGTCGACGCCTCGAAGCCGGGCTCGGCGATCTCCACGATGACGAGCAGCTGCACGAGATGGATGACCGCGTCGAAGACGCTGACGAAGAAATCCTTGGTGAAGTAGAAGACTAGATTCCGCCAGGCGTCGTAGCACGTGATGAGCTCAACCGGAGCGGCGACGACGATGCCCAGCGCGAGGCAGCCGAGCACCAAGCGGCGCCAGTTGGTGTTGACCCAGAGCTTGAAAATCAGATACGACGCGAGCGCGGCGCCGGCCAGCGCAGCGGCGCTCGACAGGTTCATCCACACTGCGTCCGCGCGCAGCCACGTGGTGTACACGTCCCGGACCTCTCGAATGTCGTGTGACGTCGCGACGGAGCACACGAAGCCGAAGACCATGAGCCGCCACGTCGGCGTACGGAGCGCGATCTGGCCCAGGCGGCGAAGCTGCGGTGAGACGGGCTGCGCGGTCGGCGTGTTGGCCTCGTCCACGATGAACCACCACGTGGACACGATGGCCACGAGCGCGAGGACGCCAAACACCGCGAAGATCGACTCGATAGACACGGCGCCGCGGAAGCGGCCACCGAACGGCGCGCTGTTGGCTCCTAGCGCGACGGCGACGGTGCCGAGCGACTGCCCGAATAGGTTACACGCGACCACGATGCACTGCGTGCGGCCGCGGAGGAACTCGCCCTCGCGGTGCGCGAGTTCGACGGTGATGCCCTCGCACGCCACGCTCGCGCACAGCGTCCCGAACGACGCGATCACGAGCGGCATGACGTATCGCGCGCCCTCGACCGGTGCCTCGGTGTTGCCGGCGCGGTCTTCGCTGGTCGAGAGGAACGGCGCGACCGCGGGGAGACTCACGAGCACGACCATGCAGCTCGCGAACAGCGCCCAGCCGATGTAGATGTAGGGCTTGCGGCGCTGGCCGCGGATCGGGCACGCGTCGCTGATGAACGCGAGCGCGAGCTTGAAGAGCAGCGCGAGCCGCAGCAGCGTCGCGACCGCGTTCGCCTGGAAGCGCGCCATGTGGAAGTAGTGCGTGAACAGCGGCGTGAGCAGCGTCTGCGTGGCGCCCTCGACAAAGCCCAGCAGCGCCCAGTTGATGAGCAGACCGACGTACTGCGTGCCGAACAGCTTGGCGGGCCCGCCCGTGCGGATCGCGCCGCGCGGGATCGGGAGCACGTCGATGGAGCCCATCGAGCCCTTGCGGCGGCGGTCGAGGAAGTCGCTGGCGTCCACCGAGCTCTCGTCGTCGCAGATGATCGGCGTGTCGTAGAAGCGCCCGCTGCGCTCGCTCGAGTCCATCATGATCACGGTCTCACTCTGGCTGACGCCCCCGCTGGACGTCTTCCGGGGCCACGCGGGCACCGGCTTGGTCACCGGCGGCGGCGCAGGAGGCGCCATCGCTGGCGCCGCTTGAAGGTCGGGCATGACGCGGCCCGAGCGCGGGGCCGTGTCGTAGAGCTGGTAGTTGTTCTGGTACCGCGTCAGGTCCGCGTCGTCGAGGAACACGACGCCGCCGCGCCTGGTCGCCGGCGGCTCCGGCTCGGACGGCGGCGTGGCCACTCTCCCGAAGCGCAGCAGCTTCATGGCTTGGAGCGAAGTGGGAACTGACGACCGGTGCGAGCCCTGGAGGAGAGACCGGTCATCGTTTTGGTACCGGGCGTGACGGACGATCGTGACGGTCGCTTCATCCATGGGCGAAGAGTCAGCTCCGCGGCGGTGATGGTTCGCGGACCGCGCGGCGCGGCTCTGTCCAGACAGAACGGCGAACTCATTGTTGCGTCAGTCCACCGCGTCCCACTTGCAGCTGACACCGCCAAGAGCTATCGTATCAAACCAAGGTGATACCGAAGTCCTAGAGTTTCAGCTGGAGGACTCATGTTGGCTCCATATCTCACCCTCAATAAGCAGTATGGACACTATCTCACCGTATTCTGTCACATCACGAGATGACCAGTTCAGCGTTTTCTGGGGTTGCGGTGTGACCGTTGGGCGTGGCAAATCCCCTGGGGCAGCCTGTGGCTCCGATGGGGGAAGGTCGATGTGCGGCTCCTTTCACGACTGAGAGGAGACCAGCAGACATGTTCCATACAAAGTGCAGTACAGGGCATGGCCAGGGACGGTATCACATCAGCCCAACGGAGAAGCGAGCCGCGTCCCCGCGAAGAGGAGCTTCCCTTTCGACGCGAACCGGCTTGGTCCATACCGCAGGATCCGGGATAGGAGACCCACCCCAGCTCGCTCTGGACCCGGCTTGGCCCCCTTTGGCGCGAAGCGTGCACACAATAGAGAGGAGAATAATAATCATCAAGGCATCGGTTCATGGCCATCAGCTACTGTACGCCGGTGTGGTCAACTGAGGATACGGCCGTATTGGGTACAGTGCAGTACACGGAGGTTGAGGGCGGTTGTATATCTTCGTGCTACCTGCACGTCGAAACCTCACCTTCGTAGCTTGCCTAGAAGAGAAGTTAGCGAAAACGTACTTTTCGTACTTAATCGGAGGGTATTTTCGTACATAAAAGGGACTAATCCTGTGTCAATCCTGGTAGATCCTGGATCAATCCTGCCAAAAAAATACTGGCCTCCAGTACCCGCCATAATAATGACAAAGGTGGTGGCGGCTGCGACTGTTACTCACGGTGCAAGCCTGAACCCTCGGGCGGCACGTTTGTAGCCAACGTGCCTCTGGCGGTTCCTGTTGATCCTGATATGGCAAGCTTGGAGTCCAAGTTGGACAAAGCAAGCGGTGTGTGACACGCACGATCCGATCCCTCAGCGAACCACCACCGCGCAGCATCTCCGCTGCACTGGCGTCGCTACCATTTCGAAGATGCGCGCAACGATCTCGTTGCACAGTGCATGGCGCGGCCCCGTTGCCAATACGCTGAGCACAGCGAGCTTCAGACGCAGCGCGATCGCCGGCATCCGCTGGCCATCGTACTCTGCCACCAGCTTTTTGTACGTTGTGGTGGCAGCCGCGTCGTCCGCGCGCTCGCACCCGAGCACGAGCCGCTCCAGTCGACGGGCCGTGAGCAGCGCCGTCGCGAGGGCTCGCAGGTCCATACCGTCGCTGGTGCAGCTCGCTGTGGTGAAGAACGAGGTCAGCCGAGGCGCCATGCGCGGCGTGACGCACACTCTGTACGTCGGATCGCTCGTGACGATGTGGCAGGCAACCAGCTTGAGCGACTCGAGGTGGCGTGCCCGCGTGGACGGCAGCAGCATCTCGGCCTGAAGCTTCAGGTTGCTGATTGTGAGGTGCTTCACGTTCGGACAGTGCGCGAGGATCTCGGTCAGACGGAGCGGCTTGTAGTTCACCTGGGAGTACCGGACAACATCGAGCGCTAGCGTGGTCAAGGGCCCGCCAATCAACTCGAGGAACGCTGACAGGTACAGCACGTCGCCTCGGTCGAGCGTGAGACTCAACGAGCGCACGCTGTGCGTCTCACGCATCGGTGTTGGTTCTGGAGACCCAAGAAGATCCCTTCGGTGGACGCGACCGAAGCCGACGCCCGGGATCAGCACACGTACGAACTCGCCTTGCTCGTTGTCCGCGACGTGGCACACGGCGTGTTGCCTGCCGTGGTAGACCGTCTTCACCAAGCGCAGGTGGTCCGGTACTTGGATCGGCGTCTGTGCATTTACTCGCACAGTCGTCGGGGTCCACTTGACGGATCGCTTGGGGGCTCCGTCGCCGTCGTGGACGACCGCCAAGAGTGCCACGGGGTTGGTGTGCTCAACCACATTCCGGAGCGCTTCGACGAACTGAGGAGTTGACTTGGAGATCGTGATGCTCACAGTGTCGATGGCGTGCGTCGCGGTCTTGCTAAAGAGCGCATAGGCCAGCCACGACGCCCACGTGGTATGCGATCCGTTGAAGGCGAGCGACCGAAGCGTGTGGCTTTGGGCGATGGCAGAGCACACGGCGGCGACGTACGGACTCCATTGCACCTGGAGCGATGCAATCACCATCCTTTGGACGCCGAGCTGCGGACGCTTGCTGCGCTGTGGCGCTAACAGGCGCCACAGGAACGGTCCGTAGAAGTTGGTTTTGAACTGGTCGGATGTGAGCGGTTGATTGATCGTGGTGACGGAGATAGGGACGACACTCGCGATGCGGTGCATGAGTTCGCGGGCCTCGTTGGAATGATGCGGTGCGACAGGGAGCCCGATCGACGAGATCTCGAAGCGAGGCGTGTGTGTCCTGTGATGTGCCGTCGAAGCGTTCTCGGCAAGCGCGAGCACATGATTCAGGCGGCCTTTGTACCGCGCTGCTTCTGCCCGATCCGAGCCAACATAGTACATGACGATTGGGAAGTGCCATCGCAGCTGGATCGGCGAGGCGTTCCGCGGGCCGTCGATCGCCAGCAGCTCTGCCTTTGCCGCCGCGTACTCGGGCGTGTGCTCCTCGCTCTTGATGCCCCTGGAAATGAGCAAGGCAACGTCTTCGCGCGGAAAGTACAGGGTGCGGAACTCGAATGTTGTCTCGTATCGCGGACGAAGTCCGTAAAACAAATCTCTCGGGCAGCCCAGCGACGGCAATAGGCTCTTGCTGTTGCTCAAGTCGAGAAGAATGTCCCAGCACGCGCGACTATCTCGGGCCGCGAGAATGTCGAGTAGCTCGAACCCTTCGAGCCACTGCAGCCACGCAACTCGATTGTCGCTTTTGTCGTCCGAGGTGAACCGGATCCAGAGATCGCGCTCGAGGTCGTGTCGCTGTGGCATCTCGGCCAGTGTGACGGAGAGTCTGCCCCAAAGCGCAGCGATCCAGGGCGACAGAACCCGACGCCACGCCATGACGCGGTCCGAGAGGCCGGCCTCGTCCATCGTCTCACCGTTGTGCGCGAGTTGGAGAATGAGCTGTCGCCACATCTATCACGCACCTCCTACCGACTCATTTACCGTCGTCAAGATGCTCCTGAACGTCACCTTCGTGTGTTAGCGATTCAAACGCATGCATTCAACTGACACCGCGCCGCGAGGAAGAATGCTGGAATGTGAGGCGCGGAGAACAGCGAGAGCGACAGGGGTCTTGAGAAGCCTTCAGATACGAAGGTATGGATCCGGAAGAGGTATCTGTATCTACGATCAGTCACTGAGTGATGGTTGAGATTCTCAGTGAGTACGAGCACCAACACGAAAATACACTACTATCCGATGGCATTCCCACCTTGCATCCACGAAACGTGCCATTCATCTGGCCCTGCACGTCGCTCTCTGGGACCACGAGTCAAAAGCGTCGCTCGTGGTTCGATCCCACCCCGCGAAGACTCAACCTTAAGTGCATCCGTTGCGGCCTTCTCTGAGTAAGTTAACGCCTCTGGGCCTGGTCGACTTCCTCGATGAAGCACACACCCAGATCTGGCTTGACACATTCTCCGGTCTCGTCCTTCCCGCACGCTCTTCTCTCGCTTCCTCCTGGTGCGCTGATACTGAATCGTGGATTTTCAACCCATTCCGAACTCAATGTTTGCTTGGAATGACGGTATCATTTGGTGAGTGCTGGTATATCATCTCGCTCGCGCGGTAGGTATCATTTCGCTACACACCCCCGCATTCACCAGCGCACCGCACGTCATGAGCTGCCAAGATATCCCGCTGATCGACTCGACCCACAGGAACTTGTGCGCGACCTGGCGGCGCGAGCTCTCGACGTGGCTCTACGCGATCCAGTACAAGATCGCATTCCCAACGACACCACGGCCAACACACGCCACGACCTCGTCCTTCAAAGACGAGGATGCCATCCTGCTCGCGGATCGACACGAGCTCGAAGCGGACTTTTGGTTATCGTTTACGCCCTCAGAAGCCGCCAGTCGGAGCGATTGGATCCAGTGGCTCGAGGCGTTGGAGCTGCTCGGGTTGCTTGCGACGTCCGTGAGCAAACGCGTGTGCTGGGAGTTGCTGGCTGGCGTGGCGACCAACGCTGTTGGCACTCGGCGATACGGCTGGGCACCACACGGCCTCCACGAGATGCGGCCACGCTTTGAGTTTCGCTTCGACCAACCAGCCATACCCAGTGACGAGGCGATGGCGCTGATATTGAACGGTATCCCCGACGCCGACCACAGTGCCAACTACCAACAAGTGCGAACACGACTGGTCAAGCTCGCCGCTGGTCGCGCTTACAATCACACTGTGAAGCTGCGCTTCCTCTTCCGTTTCCATAGACAGAAAACCAACGACCGCGCCTCCGAGCACTGTGTCTCGGAGCGGCGCATTGCCCAAGGTCGGCGCTTTGGCGGCGCGTTGCGTGCGCTCAAACGCATCCAGGTGCTCGCCCACGAAGTTGCCGCAAAGGTACCACCGACGCAGAGCACGTGGGTAGAGCTCGTGTCGTTCGGGTTCCATTTGGACACTGTGTACGTGTCAGACGACGCGCGCGAGTGGCTGCGAGCGATCGCCAGTTATGTTCCGATTCACTGGTTGGTGTACGGCGTATCTTCCCGGGCCGAGGGCATCGGCAACTACTACGGCCCGTTTCTCTGGCGCTTGCTAGCGCCACACCCGACGCGGCGCGCTCACCTCGGCCTCCGAAGTGTCTCGATCCATGCAAGCGGCATCCACGGGCCGCAGCAGATCATCGCGTTCTGCTCAGCACTCGCGCAGAGCCGATGGCTGGAGCAGTTTGAGTTCACTGACGACAGCATCAAGGGATCTGATGCCGACTCCCAATTGTGGGCGCGCTGGCTCGCGTTCGCGCTCTTCTCACGTGTGAGCCGCCACAGCATTCGAGCAGTGCGTTTGGATCTTGGGACACAAGGCTCGATATACGCGCCTGCGATGATCGAGGTGATTCAGCACGAGAATCCAGTCGCTTTCTTGGCGGCGATAGTGGACGGCGTAGACCTCACCACCTTGCCACATGAAGTCGCTGAGACCGTGCGACTCGGCGCGAACACCAAGATTTCTGGCTGTGACTTGCCGGGGGAGAGTGCGGCCACGACAGTGTTTCGCGGGAATCACCCTGTCGAGTGTCACGCCGCCGGCGGCCTGTGCGGGAAGTTCATGCGCGTCTTGATCCCGGGTGTCGGTTTTGGATGCGTTGAGCGCAAGGACGTCGAGACCGTCCAGTCCACAACGCGAGTCGGGCCACACGCGTTACGCTCGCTGTCGCTGCGTGTGCGTAAACCTGATCTAGTAGCTTTCCAGCCGGTCCTTCATCTCGTGGGCGAATCGCTGACCACTTTTCAAGTGCGGAGCACCGGTCGATGCGACCGCAACTCGAGTGTGGATCTCGAAAGCCTCCTCTCGTGCTGTCCCCGGCTGAGACGAGTCTGCTTGGAGTCGATGACCATCCCACTTCGGTCACTCACGCACGTGAACTGGGGCCGAAATCTCGAGTCACTGGCGCTACGAACGTGTCGCGTGTTGCCGCCGACCAAAACGACAGTTCCCCACTCTCCAGGTGCTGAGACGATTCCTTCGCTAAGACTGTTTCCACAGCTTACGTCTCTATACGTCGGTACCGGCGTTTCTCGACAACCGATCGAGCTACAAGAGTTCCTGCTCACCTTGGACAGCGATCGCGACCTCGAAAGATTCTTGGTGGAGACCAATGACGTCATGGTGCGCGATCGGTACAACGACCACACGAAGCTTCGCAATGGTCTTGTGGTCCCGGGCCTTCGTCCACGTCATAAACTCGCTTTTCTCAGTGTGGTATCCACGAGCGCGCCGAACCGAGGCTTCCAACTGGACCCGGACACCATCACGCACATCTTCAAGCTAGCGGCAAGGCCGACGCACGACCGAATCAGCACTTTGAGATGAGTCGCCGTAGGCTTTTTCAACTAGAACTTGACGTCCATAGAGTCGATATAGACTGATGCAACCACACCATATCGGGGCTGAGACTCTTGCCGCCCTACCTTGGCATCCGCGGAAAATCGTAGGCGATGGATAGCGTATGTGGCAACACACAGCACGGCATTCACCCGCAAATGCGCCTCGAGGGGATGTTGGCCATCTCCAGAATCGCTCTGGCGATCTCCACGTGCAGCCGTCCCGTCGATGTCGTTGTGGCAGTGGCCGCAGGTTTTACCACTGGTACTACGACGCTAAGAAATGCCAGCGCCTCCCGCAAAAGAATGTGCGTACCGTGGTGCTGGCGAAACCTCGTAGCCACTTCCTCGGCGCCGGCTTCGTCGTCGTCGACGCTCACATCGAGCTCACTGCGCTCGAGCGTCCTGTTGGTCAAGAGTATGTCGCTCCAGGCAGTCCAAATTTGATCGTACGGTGTGTCGTCTCTCCATGCAAAGCCCTTCTTGTAGTGGAACGCACGAAGCGACCGTGCCAGCGGATGATCACGGTCCGCGAGAGCATCGAATAACGCGACAAAGCTGGACGTGTCCATCACGCGACCAACTAGTGAAACGCTGTCAAGTCTGCATCTCGCTCGCCCGTCCTCAGGTGGAGAAATGAGCCAGCGGAGACTCGCTACGTCGCCATCGATATCGAGACGCCGGAGTCTCGGCATCGCTCTGCAGACTGCGTCCAAGAACGCGCCATCCAGGATGTCTTGCCCGTGGACGGCGAGTGTCAATTGTCGCACCGATGCCCCCACGAGATTCAGTAGCTCCACGACTGCAGCTTGTGAAGCGACCCCCACGGACTCGAGCTTGAGGTGGCGGACCGGCGACTCGCGCTCGCGGCGCTGAAGCTCAAATTGATGCACCACGTTGACACGCAGCGTCCAGCAGAGGCCAGTGCCCGGGAGCAGAAACTCGACAAAATCCTCACGACGAATATCGCGCGTGATCTGGAACGTGTTGCTGGATGCCGTGAAGAACGCTCGCGTCGTCGAGTCATCGAGTTGCTGGGTAACCAAACAGCGGCCCATTATCAAGAACGCGCCCTGCTGGAAAGTCGCAGCCATTGGGACTGTGCGCACCGGCGGCCGACTCGTGTCTTCGGCTTCGAGTGCGCACAGATACTCGAGTGGGTTCGGGTGTGTGAGAGCCCGACGCATGGCCTCGAAATCCGACACATCGAACTCTCGAACATCCAGCGTCACGGACGCGATCTGGTGGCACGTCGTAGACCCAAACAACGCGAACGCGAGCCACGACCACCAGAGCTCCCGATCGGGCGCTCGGCCTCGTACACCATAGTTCGAGAACTGGACTTCGCGCAGGCACTGGCTTTCAGCGATGCCGGAGCAGATTGCCTCGATCGCGTCGTCGTTGATGACGCCCGATGTGATGATCAGCCGACGGATCCCACGGGGGCGGTCGGCATCATCGAAACCAGTAGACGATGGAGCGCTGAGTGAAGCTTGCTGTAGAGGCTGGAGGATCGCATGGAAGAAGCTGCTGGTGATGGCCGAATGGAGCTGCGTCGATATAAGCTGATCGATCTCCAGCTCTGAGATGCGCAATCCACGCTCGTGGATGTCAAGCAGCACGTACGCGAGTTCGCTCGTGACGTTGTGGTCCAAACACCCAAAGTCGAGCTCCGCCAAATGGAACGGCCGACCGTCTACCGGTCGTGGCTGAGTGATGTTGTGCGTGGGAATATCCTCCACGGCGCACACCAGTGGCGACGGCCGCGCGTGCGGACGGCTCACGATCGCGACCTCTCGCAAGCGGTGGATGGCGAACCGCGCAAAGTCGCTCTTGAGATCCGACATGAGCAGGAAACTGGGCTTGATCTCGATCCGCCCGGCCGTCGCGCGATCCAGCTCTTCTCCTCCGTGCTGACGCGCCCACAGATCCAGCAGCAGGCGCTTGGTCGGCTGGAACAACGTGCTCTCCCGCACAGGCTCAACGTCGTCCGCGCTATCAATAAGCCTCAGCAGCGCGACGAAGACCGGCGCCACGTTCTGCTGCAGGTCGGCGTCCTCCAGTTGGATCCGATACCGCGGCCGCAACTCGTCGCGCGGGAACAGTACCGACTCGCTATTGGTCGCGAACGCTCGATTTACGCGCGCGGTCTCCACCAGGAGATACCAGCCGATGACGGAATCCACACGAACGAGCAGATCCAGCAGTTCCAGCGCCTCCATCACGACCGTCCACGGCTGCGGATTGAAGAGGCTCGGGGGGGCCGCGTCGAGCGTTATCCACATGGCACGCATGTCGTCGCGCGACGGGAGCGCCGGGACATCGATGACGAGATGGCTCTCCAGTGCACGCAGCCACGGACGGAGCCGTTGGCGCCAGGCAGCGAGCGACGTCGTGGTCGGTCTATCAGACGTTGCTTCTGCCATTTTCCCGTCAGCCTTTCAGTCTCCCCGTGAGACCTACCGGCACGGTATCTGATACCGAATGCTACCGGTTTGACAAGAGTGATTGTTAGATGGAGCTGATTTCTCGTGAGTGCCGGTCGACAATTGTTCGAAAAAAATCTCACATGAACCCACCCACATCGACACTCCACGTCCACACCCCAGGGACACACGACCACAAAGAAATGCTCCTAGCGATGGCTGTACGAGCATAAATATCTCACACCTCGCGCCATCCCTCGTTTGCCACTCCAACGTGGGAAGGCGAAAGTGAGGGTGAGACTGTGGACATCACGGTCTCACTTTCGAACTTACCACCTCCCTCGCAAGCGTACAGTATATCCACATGACAGAGTCCTCCCTCACGAGCCACGAACTCCTCGTGCGCGAGCTGGCGCCATGGACCGAGACGCTACGCGGCATGCTCTCGCTGCCGATCCGCGACGCGGCGCCACACAGCAGCGATCTCGTCGACAAGCTGTGGGTCCAGCTTAAGGTCCCGCCAACCGGCTTCGCTCGTGACTACGTCCCGTGGGTCCAGGCCCTGCGTTTGCTGGATCTGTTCGCCGGAATCGACCGTCTCGCGTGTTGGCAGCTGATCTTCGATCTGTGCGACGCTCACGAGAGACTACGGAAGCTGGGCTGTCCACTCGAGTTCTTCATGGAAGTGCGGCCGCGTTTCGAGCTCCGTTTTATCAAGCGTGTCGCGCCTCGGGATCCCTTTACCGATGGATCGTTGGTGGCCGTTCAAGCGCACCTCGAGCTTCTGTACGGCGAACGCCCAGCATCCTACAGCGACATCATGGCTTTGTTTGGTAGCGGCGGTAGAAGATCAGGAGACGATGACGACTTCTCTCGTCTGGAGACGGAGATGAGTGGGAGGATACAGGAGAGACTCGGCGCACCGCCTGATGCCACACCGATCCGCTGCTTGTTCACGATCCGGTCGCGGGAGCACAGTAGGAGCTGCCTGAGGTCGGGGTGCGACGATGAGCCGGTCGTGGAGTTGCTTACTCAAGTGCTAAGATGCGCAAACCGAATTGCAACACAGGGCGCCACAACCCCCAGCCCTTTCGAAGTCCAGTCGTTCAGCTTCAATCTCCGGGAGGTTTGTGGCACTGCCCGCGTGCTTGAGTCGCTCCGCCAAATTGGCTGCAATATCCCGTTTGATACGCTCCAGCTCAAAGGAAGTGACATCTCGTTCGGCGACAAGTCGTATGCGGCGTTCGCGTGGCGCCTATTTGCACCACACGACAATGCTCACGGGCATTTCGGGTTGCGCCACCTCGAGGTGTTCGATGCTGAAAAGCAATGTTATGAGGCCATGTGCGCTGCGATCCACTCGAGCCGATCGCTGGAAGAGGTCTCCCTCGCGGACGACGGTTGGTCCCATTTGGCCTTTACGCTCTTCAGTAAAACGGCGCAGCATCGGATCCACACGCTCAAAATTACCACCACGTGGATGTCAAGATTTTTCGTCTCGGCGATACAAAGCATCTTCGACCGCGAAAAGAGGCGGCTCGTGGGTATCTCGCACTATCCAACTGACGTTGGTCTCGAGTGGCCACCCGTCACAGCGCGTGTGGACCCCCAAGTGAAGCTCCGGCACCCGTCTGGCCAACTCCGTCGCGCGATGACTGTGCACCACGGGAAGCGGCCCGTGGACTGCCTCCTGGTCGGCCACCAAGCCGACGAAGACTTGGCGGAAGTGCTGATGCCTGGCGTGGGCGTTGCATACGTCGCTCGCAAAGACGTGCTCTCGCAACAACCCGTGACACTGCGAGACTCGCACACGATCCGCAACCTCACGATCAATGTTGTGGCTAGCGACACGGCAGGTCGACCCGAGTTTGACACGGAGCCAGTCATCATGTTTTTAAAGCTCGTTGGCGAGCCGTTGGAGCAGCTCACCATCGCCTGCGCTGGCGATCGACCGAAGGACGCGATCTGCGTGGACGACATCTTGGAGCACTGTCCCAACCTCAAACGCCTCATGCTCGTCAACCTGACGTTGGCGGCCAAGGAGCTCTTCAGTTCCAACCATGGCCGTGCACTTCAGTCCCTCACCCTTCTCACGTGCTACCTGAACGACAAGCCGCGGCGCATGAGCTACGACTTTCATGTCGCGCCACGCACGTTCCCACGCCTCACCTCGCTCTACATCGATTCGAGCGGGTTCGCCAGAGTCCCCGAACTCGCGAGGGTGTATGACTGCATCTTGGAACTGGCGGTCGGTCGCAACCTTCATCGGCTCGTGGTGGGGTGTGGCGATGATATGCGGCGAGATCGCTTTGCGGAAGAGGTCGCCCGTCACGACGGGAACTTGATCCCGATGCTGCCGTTGCGCGACAAGCTTGCACTTCTGAGCGTGGTGACGGTCGGCCCATCGGCGTCCAACACAGCCAAGTACGCGTTGAGCATGGATGTGGCTCAGATGGTGTTCGAGTTTGCGTCGACGGCCACGTGGCATCGTCGCGTGTGGACGCTATTAGAGTAGGCGAGTGAACACTTTCATAGGCTTGGCCATATAGTTGGTTTCTGCTTGCTTCAGCGTTCAAAGTAGTGGCTTGATATGGTTCACGGTAGCAACTTTATCAAAGGATTGCGGCTTCCGTGCGCGTGCTTTACTCCGCTTTCTGGCGTTGGTGAGAGAGACAACAGGGTCACCAGTCTGCAATTGAAACCGAACGGGTTCCATAAGAGTGATTGAAAACGTTCGAGCTGGTGGACACCCGCTCCAGATCTCGAATGAACCCACTGCACATCACCCCTGCGGAACACGCCAACGCGAAGAGCGCTCCTTCCGTTGGATCGTTGGTGGCCACCCACGACTGTGGGCTTGGACCCGAAAATCAAGGTTCGGAACTGGTATGGGGCCCAGTCGACTGCCTTCTGGTTAGCCATGGAGACGGTGATTTGATGGACAAGAGATATATCGCTGGCAAAGACGTGCGTTCACAACAGCCTGCGACGTTGCGCGACACTCACACGATCCGCAATCTCACGCTCAAGCTCACTATTGGGGCTCGGAACACGTCCGTGCCGCCCATCCGTTCGACGCGAAGCTGGCCGTCGAGTTCTTGGAGCTCATTGATGAGCCCTTGGAGCAGCTCACCATCGTCTGCGTTGGTGAGCGACTGACACAAGCGACGTGCGTGGATGACATGTTGATGCACTGTCCCAACCTCAAACGTCTCAAGATCGTCAATGTGACACTATCGGCCGAACAGCTCTTCAGTTCCAAACACGGTCGTGCGCTGCAGTCCATCACGCTCATCACGCGCCACCTCGACGAGCCACGTCGCATGGGTAGTGCCTTCTACGTTGCGCCACATACATTTCCTCGGCTCGCATCTTTGTACTTCGACTCGAGCGGAGCCGCCGAGAACGACAAGGTCCCGGAACTCGCGACACTGTACGACTACATCCTGGAGTTGGCGACACGTCGGAAGCTGCATCAGCTCGTGGTCAAGTGTGGGGATCTGAAGAAGCGCGCTCGCTTCGCGAAGGAGATCGGGCGTTTAATGGCAATGTCATCCCTGTGATCCCGTAGTTGGCGTTCTTGAGCGTGGTGACGGTCGGTCGGCTAGCAAGACGGCCAAGTACACGTTGAGCATGGATGTGGCACACCTGGTGTTCGAGTTTGCGTCGTGGCATCGTCGCGTTTGGATGCTACTCGAGTAGTTAGATGCACGGAGTGTACGCTGGTTTAGTTTTGAGTTCTGAGTGCAGTAAATATCTCGGTAAATTAGTGATCGGACGTGCAGTCAGACGGTCAGTCGTGTGTCTTGTTCGCGATTCTCGCATGTTCTTGCTGTGCCGACGGAAGTGAGTGTGCAAGTCAAGCACCTCACAATCACCCACAAATGCGTCTCAGCGGGACGTCGACCATCTCGAGAATCAGCTCCACCGTCTCACGAGGCGAACCGTAGCGGGCAGAGGAATCGCTGTCACTCGCGGCGGTCTTGAGACGTTCGGTACTCGTCGAACATCGACGTGGGTCTGTCAGGACGCTCAAAAATGTAACCGTCTCCGGCACACAGATCCGCGTGCCGTTGTGGACACGCAGGCTATCGTTGAAAGTGAAAAACTCGCTAGTTTGCATGGCGGACGGAAACTCACAGCGCTCCAGACGGGTGTTCTTGCGGAGCATGGCGAGCCAGTGGTCCCACAAGTCACGGCGGGACGATTCGGGGACCTTCGTGTCAAACGTGCTATTGATGCAGCGCACGCAGCGACTTGGCCAACTCGTGGTCGTCGCTGGCGAGTGCGTCGAGAAGCGACACAACGCTCTCGACGTCCATTGGGCGGCTGTCCAACTTGATACGTTCCAGTTGGCGGCGAGATCCGTCGGCACGCCCGAGTGAGGTAAGCCGGAGCAAGTTTCCCGTGTCGCTCTGGAAGCTCTGGAGGGCGAGGTGCTTGAGGCTCGGGCACAACGCGCCCACTTCGCCCATAACGGTACCGGGGATTGTTCCTCGCGCAGAGCGAAAGCTCAGGCTCTCCAGCGACCCGCCAACCAAACGCAACAGCGCCAGCACGACTGGCCACGACTCGGCTGAGGCCCTGCCGAGCTCGAGATGCTTCACGAAGCGGGTAGCGCGGCGTTGAAGCGGCTTGATCTCCTGCACGGCTGAGCGTGCTACCCAACCCACGCCGGAGCCCGGAATCACGACCTCCTAGAGTGTTCGTCCCGGTTATCGCGCACGATCTGAAGGGGGGCCCTGCAGGCGACATGGACGAAGCGCCTGTCCACACCAGACTCTGTGTGGTCGATGCGACCGCCATGTCCGATCGTAATGCGTGCTCCTGGCTTGAATATCGCAACCGTCGGTGGGGTCTTCAGCTCGGTTTTCTGGGTTCAGGTTCGTCCAGCGCGCACACGTACGCGAGCGGGTTCGGATGCGTCACCGCGGCCTTCATCGCTTCAACGTCCTCCATGCTCAAGAGGGGCATGTGAAATGCCACGCTCTCAATGTGGTGCTGGGCGTCGATGATAAAGAGCGCGTACGCGAGCCACGGCCACGAGACAGTTTGATCGGCCTCGCCAGATTGATGCTGAGTATCCGGGAGCGAGAACGCAAAATCCGAAATGCTCTGGCTCCACGCGAGTACCGAGCAAACTGAGCTCGCGGCTGCAACGTCGAAGCGACCGCAAGAGAATTTGAAGCGTTCGAAGCCGGTGCCACGCGCATCCGACACGGCCATCAGCTCGGTGACCAAGGTCCTGGCGACAGTCGGATTCAGCCCCGGCCACAATACTTCAGCGAGTGTGACTCCAGTGATTCGCATGCCAGTCTGTGCGATCTCCAGCAAAGCCAACAGCACGTCGGTCGTCGGGTTCATTAAACGGCAAAAGTTGAGCGAGGCGAGGCTGAACAAGGAGCGCTGGCTTGGGATCTGGAGCTGCTCTGCGAGGTCGGCACCGCGGTCTTCAGCGACGTCGGCTTCCGCGTCGAAGAGGTCGGGATGTTCATGCAACGTGCGGCTTGCGCGAGAAAAGAGCCGCCAGGTGATCCAGGATGAACTGCGCCGGCTGCGCGGGCAAGCCTGCGTGGAGCGCCACATCCAGACGGATCTGAGTCTGGTCTTCGCGCGTGCGGACAAAGGCTCGTCCATGATGCTGGCGCCTCCATTCATCCAGCAGTATCTCCTTGAAGCTGAGGTATTCGAGCGACGGCAGCAGCGGCGGCTCGGCCTGATCGTCAAACATGAGCTGAAGCACTGCCATCACCGGCGCGATGTCGTCTTTCATGACGCGGCTGTCGATGCTGTCGACCGTGTAGCGCGGGAGCTCCTTGTGGCGTCGGAACAGCGCCGCTTCGTTCGCCCTGAAGGACAATCGTGGCTCGCGACCGAGAAAATCGTTTCCCAGCCAACGTCGGCGTCGACGCGCACGAGCAGATCGAGGAGCTCGAACGCCTCGAGGATCAGCCCCCATATTTCCGGGTCAAAGTCCGCTTCGTCGACCACGAACACAAGCCACATATCCTCCATCTCTCAGCGCGTCGGCATGTCCGGCACGTCGATGTACAAGCGGTTCTCCAGCACCGCGAGCCACGGACCGAGCTCGCGCCGCCAGTCCACCGCCGCCGCCGCCATCGTCGGCTTCTTCTGCGGGGAACGGCGCGAGAGAAAGACGAGGCGGGACGGACCATCACTCTGCATGTTTGGAGCTCCCCAAATTAGCCCGATATCATTACAGTGCGCGCCAGTGGTTTCCGAAAATTTAGTTTTTTTTACATTTTGTCTCCCTGAAGGCGATTTCGGAGAAACCAAAAACACCAGATTATAGCGAATCAAAAGCGCTCCCGATCCGTGTCTTTCCCAGGGCGAGAAGAGGAATCGTTTTGGAGCAACGGCGCGAAAAGTAAAAGTTAACCGAAAGTAAACCCTTGGGAGGCAATGTTCAACCACGTAATTAATCTTTTGACGTTGCGCGGGAGCGTTGTAAATACGTTGGTTTTGGCG
>JAADWV010000469.1:0-27135 GCA_023336295.1 Pythium folliculosum | reverse complement strand
TGTTGAGATGGCGCATGCACTGGAGCAGTAATCTGCGACATGTGTCGGCGGCGGCCAGACCGGTCAGGAACAGATGGGTACCTCTGTGACGTGTGACGATCAAGTTTGCCGGGCCCGGTTTGCACGAACCGAGGCGAACCGGACTGGTCTGTTCTACCAGTTCCGTCGGTCGGATGCTATGGATGGACGTGAGCGTCTGTCACGGCGGTCTGACGCGCGGTTCGCAAGGGGGAACGAAAAGAGTCCGGTCACGGTCCCATGTTTGTGACTTGTGACGGGATGTGTGTGGTCCCGAGGATTCTCGATCCTCGGACCAAGCAACGGGTGGCAAAGAGTAGGATAGAGCAGGCTAGACGTACTCCCAAGTGAGGGAACTAGACTTGTGTGCATGGAAATGAATTCACTCTCGATTTTACCAACGATCCAACAGCCAGACCTTAACATGGTCATCGTCGTGGTCATGTCCGCGACGTTCAAACGTGGGGAATGTCTGTCTGCATCGGACGCGGTAAACGATACCAAACACGGAGCATGCAAACCCAGACAGTGCTGGCTGCAGGTCATCCCTCCAACCACTCTAGAAACGGTTATCAGGTGCAACGTCGTCCAACCCTGAGCCCAAGAAGCGCAATTCCAGCGGAGTTTGTGGTGACGGTGTGGCGAGACCACGACGAGCAGTGGACTGGCTTCTCTTTAGAGAAGCTTAGAAGTAACGTCGGACTCATCAAGTAGAATCGTGTCACAATACACAGTGAAGTACCGCCATTTCCCTTGTCGACCGTCCTTCATATGTACCTCTTTCTGGAGTGCATTGTAATGATTTATCTGGTTATGTTATGGAAGTGTTGTAAATTGAACCCAAACGCATTGGGGGACACGTTGAACTCTGATTCAGGCGTCGAGATGCGCTGATTTATGGGGTACCATCATGGAACGGGACTGGCGTTGATGTGCGTTTACAGGAGAAACTAGGTGGGGGCGCCCGCCGTGGCGGGCGCCTCGGTTTTTGCGAGAAGCTGATGACGCGCTCTGGTGACGCAGGCCTATGAGGAAGGCCAAAAACCTTATAATAGTGTATTGACGTAGATTCATCGGGTAATGGAATCCAACAAACTGGTTTAAGATACTAACCCGATCGGATCTTAAACCAGTTTGTAAAGATGTGGGCCGTCGTCGCATACGCGACGACGGGTTTTAGTACGATGGACGTGTTGCACCCTGGTTCGTCAGTACGCGGCTGTGACCCTCGCAGCGTCCAGTGTGACTCTGAGCCAGGTCTGAGCTTGTGTCAGGATGAATTGTCGGGATTTGCTGTCACGACACTTTCCACTCCCCATGTATAGAAAGTCAGAACCGATAATTTCAAAACCTGCATCAAAACGGTCATTCCTTGCACCCACTTCCTGCAAACACGCTACTCTTATCTGCTTTATTCACTTCCATGAACGGAAGCTCAGAAAACGAACCCAAGATCCACCAAATATGCTCGGTGTGTGACTCCTGTTTCGGATCCTTAGGGGAATCGAAGTGGTCCGCAACTCAGCACCGGCGACCCTTGTCCAGAAATTCACAATCCACGGAGGTATCCACGAACATTGGCAACTACCGGTACGTGATGTACTGTACGTGATGCTGTTGCTGAGTGCAGGGAATGGAAGAGAGACAAGTGAGAGGAGATACCGGAGTTCACTCGGCTCGCGCGTAGGGCACCGATCACTTGCAAACCCCTCGCTCGCCGGAAGGATCTCGATCAGAGAGCGCCACCCCCACATACCAGCAATCTGCGAGCTTCACGTACTCGTGATCACAAGCCGGTTCGTGGCGACACGCTCGCTCCGCAGCACGCACCCGAAGCACTCGAGCATCCACTGATTGAGGTGGGCGACGTCCAATCCGCTCATGGAGCCACCGATGCGGAACGTGTAGCCGCGCTCGTCACCCTCGAGCAGCTCCCACTGGAGCCAGACAAAGTTGAACGGCCACACGTCTCGCGGGCCGTCGATCGCGCGCATCAGCTCGGGACAGCACAGCGAGCGTATGCACTGTGTGAACCCTCGCTCAGTGCGCACGCGGAAGACGAGGTAGACGCTGTGGAGATCACCGTCGATCGTGGGAAACCGCTCGGCGACACGGATGATCACGATGTTGGGCGAGAGCTGCTGCAGCACCTCGAGCGAACCGAGCATGCGCGGTCCCAGAATGACGTCCCGGAAGGTATCGGCATTTGTGTAGATGTCCCAGCCAACGTTCACGTAGTCCATCACGTCGAAGCCGTGGAATGTCTTGTGGAACTGGAACTGGTACTGACTCCGGACAGGATCTATCCGCTGTGTGTCGGACCACCCGAGGAAGCTCAGGCCGGTGGACTGTCTGTCCGAGCTCCACTGAAACGCGTTGACTTCCTTGAGCGCGGCCTCCATCTCCCCTCGACAAGCATCATGTGTCCACGGTGTGAAGAGCCTCCGAGCGAGTTCGTGCCACTCGGCGTTGCTGCACGCCCAGTCGTCCATCGGCACGTCCTTGAGCAGCTCCGCTATAGCTCCGAGTGAGAGCCTGTGCTCTTCAAGCAGCCGTATCAGCTCGGCCTGCTCGAGCTGGAGCGCGTTCGCCTCTTCCGTCGCTTTGAGTAGCAGCCGCACGCGCATGGCGTCTATGTTTAAGAAACGCTCCCAGACGTCGTCGCCCAACGTGCGGACCGCGAGCACCGTGTTCTGGAGCGCGTCCACCGACCGCCGCATGCTTTCCATGTTGCCCTGGACACGCACAACACACAAAAGGCTCACTCAAATCCACACGAATGGTCAGGCATCATGGGATCGAGCTTCACGTACCGAGCGGCGCTCTCTCGCGCGTCGTTCGCGCGCGCGCTTCTTCTCGCGCTCCGGGGCCGACGACGTCGAGGCGCTGGCGACGGTCGACATTTCGATGGTCTCTTATAATCAAAAATCAGCGGCCGCGGAGCCCGTCGGGTCGCGCAGGCTTGCGCAACGAACGTGGTGGTCATGCAGGGTGTGGGCGTGTGCGATCCATTACGGATGATGCCATCCAATCTTCCTCCATGAGGACAAACACGCCTGCTCTCCATCCCCCTTTTGCCTCTTTTCATGAATTCCCTGTCGAAACGGTATGGCTAGGATCCAAGATCTTGCCCAATACGTACAGAAGGATCCTTTTGAATACTATACCCTTATAAACAGATACATGTGAGTGTTGTATGGTTGCCAGAGATCGCCATACACAACTTGATTCCCATGTGGATCAGGAAGTGAACCCAAGGTGGATCTTGGGTTCACAGTCGGACTGCGATCGGGCGGTCCTTGAGATGTACTAGTTTATGGCATTTGACCCTGCACTGGCCTCTCTCACGCAGCGCTTCTCGCTGCAGCGCAGAGGGAACAGACAGAATGTATTGACTTATTTTCAGTACGTTTTGGGTGCTTTAGAGACTTTTGTTGCATCACCACATTGCTGCTCTTACCTTTGTTGGGACGCCCCATGCTGGTCCAGAACGCGGGAGACGAGTCGCACTCTAACACAGTCATCGTGGGCAATCTGACACTGCCACTACAGTACGCAGTCCCAGAGTCTTTAGCTGGTCTCGATCAGCTGCCGCTTCGTGACCAAGCGCTCACTGCGCAACAAGCACCCGAAGATCTCCATCATCCACTGGTCCAGGTAGGTGGCGTCCGCGCCCTCGACCACGCCGCCAATGTACAGCCGGAAGCCGCGCTCGCCGCCCGGGAGCTCCTCCCAGCGGCGCCACAGAAAGTTGAAGGCCCACATGTCGGTCGGGGCGTCGATGGCCTTGATGAGCTCCGGGCAGTGAACGCCTCGGAGAATCTGGAGGAAGCCGTTCTCGGTCTTGACGCGGAAGATGATGTCCACGATGTGCGCGTCGACCGCGGCGGCCTTGAAGTGCTGCACCGTGTGGAAGAGGATCAAATTCGGTCCGAGCTGCTGCAACACCTCGTGGCATCCACGCGCGCGGTCGCCCAGGATCACATCCTTGAAGGTCTTCCCGTCCGTGTACGTGTCCCACCCGGCGTTCACGGCGTCCATCATGTCGTAGCCAAGGTACGTCTTGTAGAACTCAAACTGGAACACGCCCCGCGCGGCGTCGAAGCGCCGCGACTCGCGCCAGCCAAGGAAGCCCAGACCAGACGTCTGCTTGTCCAGACTCCACTCGAACGCGCTCAAAGCCTTCCGCGCCACATCCATCTCAGCATCACACTCTTCCCGTGTCCACGGACGGAAATTCCGACGAGTCAGCTCGCGCCAGCGCTGGACCTTGTCCTCCCAGTCGTCCACCGGTCGGTCCTCGAGCACCAGGCCCGATATTATCCGCGTCGCTAGCCGGTGCTCCTCTAAAAGCCGCTGTAGCTGAGCCCTCTCAAGCTGGAGCGCGTGCGCCTCTTTCGCAAGCCGCAGTGTGCGTCGCATGCGCATGGAGCCGGCGTCCAGGAAATCATCCCACACGGCGTCGGAGCTGTCCAGCGTGTGCGTGACCAGCGCGGCGCGCTCCAGCACGTCGAGCAAGGCGCGCATGTGTTCCAGTTTCCCCTGAAGTATCAACCAGGTTAGACTCACTATCGCGCTCCGACGTTAGAGCGCGCGGGCTGTACCTTGCGCCGCTGGCGCGCAAGGCGCTCGCGCTCGCGCTTCTTCATTCGGTCCAGGGGCGTGGTCACTACCGTCACGTCCACGCAGACGTCGACCATGGCAGTCGCTGGTGGCGGGCTGTCCATCAATAGGTGATTCGCTTGGTTGTCTGTCTGGGCATGTTTGAATCAGCGCAACCTGGAAAATGATGCGAAAGAAACCGTCCACAATTGTTATTCATCAAAACAATGACTCATTTTCCGGTATATTTTCAGGAATTAACTTCCATTTTGTAATAGTTTCGAGATCAGGTTCAACAAGCTGTCTCTCTTCCGTCTCCCTCGATGTCTTGTGACAAACAGATGTGGTTGATCAGAGCCACTGGTGCTGTACTGATTCGAAGACGCAGCTTGCGGAACGAGGTCGTTCGCGTACGCTGCGCCGTTCGAAACGATCAGTTCGACACACGGCCCATATTAGACTATGCATCAATACTAGAAGGATAAAAGTATCCCAGTCAGCACAAGACGCACTGACGGGCATGTTATTCGAGGACCCACACACTGGCATCACACGGTATCATGCTACTCGGTCGTAAGCAATCCCCTGCGCGTGGCCATGCGCTCGGCGCGCAGGACGCACGCGAGCGCCTCCAGCATCCACTGCTGCGCGTACTCGACGCTCTTGGCGGAGACGGAGCCGCCGAGGCTAAGATTGTAGTCTCTCTCCTTCAGAATCTCCCACTTGCACCAGAGAGAGTTGGACGCCCACACGTCCTTCGGACCGTTGAACGCCTCGATAAGCTCGGGGCAACAAATCGGGCGCGAGTATTGCGTGTATCCAGTGTCTGTCTTGAGCCGAAACCCGAGGTAGACTATGTGGACGTCGATACCCAGCGCGGGGTGTCGCCGACTCAGGCGCGTGATCACTGTGTCCTGGTGAAGTTGCTGTAGCACCTCGAGATGCGCGCTGCCTAGGTGGCCCACGGCGAGACCGTCCACGATCCTCGCCGATGGACCGATGTTGACCTTGTAGCAAGTCTCGGGGTCCTTCACAGTGTCCCACGCCACCTTTCGGTAGTCATCGACATCAAAGCCGCGGAAGGTCTTGTGGAACTCGAACTGGAACGCTCCGCGCGAGTGATCAATGCGCCGCCAATCGCGCCAGCCCAGAAAGCTCACACCCGTGGTCTGCTTCTCTTGGCTCCACTGGAAACCGTCGACTTCCTTCAGCGCCGCCTGCATCTCGACCTGACACATCTCTTTCGTCCACGGCCTGAAATGCTGTCTCGTGAGCCGACACCAGCGCCGCACGTCTCTCTGCCACTGGTCTATTGGATCGTTCTCGAGGTCCTGGAGCAGCCCCGCGAGTACGCGCGACGCCACTTGGCGTTCGTGTAGTACGTGCTGGAGCTGCCGCCGCGCGGTCTCGAGCTGCTTCGCCTCTTCCGCTAGCAGCGTCGACTGGCGCATCAACCGGCGCACGCGCAGCGCCTTTTTGTCCAAGAAGCCGCCCCATTCGACGTCGTCGTCCGCGTCGCCCAGCGTGAGCACGACCGGCACCGCGCGGTCGAGGGTCGCGAGCGTCGTGCGCAGCGCGTTCAAGCGCGCCTAAGGTGGGAAGAACGTACAGTCGCGGCGTGAATAAGGGCGTATGAGATGATATCAGATGTCACACGGCGGCGGAGGACGCACCGAGTGGCGGCCGCGCCGCGTGAGGGCGCCGTGGTCCGCCGGCGGCGGCAGTTCGAGCTGCGCGGGTCGCATTTTCTGAGTCTGCCAGTGATATGAATCGATTTTCACATCATACCAAAATGGATGCCTGATACCTCGTAATCTATTTTATAGCCACAGTTTCCACAAATTATCACATAACCAATCATCAAGTCACTGGAATTCACAGCTTCGCCGGTACCCTTGAAAAGGGTATGGTGGCGGGTTACATGTATAGTATGGTTACGTGTACCGTACTACGTACCCATGAACACATTGGTTGTCAAGGGAGATTGATTGTCGAGAGCCTGCACATTCCAGCGCCTGGGCTCCCTCCAGCTCGAGGGTGATCTCGGATGTCTGTCTAGTGTATGCCTGTCTATGTGTCATCTTCGGATACGTCGGCGGATGCACACTGCCTCAGGTTTCAAGTCACCTCTATTTCACTCGCTCATGATCACGTTCCGCCTCGTGGCTAAATACTCGCTTCGCAACACGCAGCCAAAAATCTCCATCATCCACTGGTTCAGATACGTCGGGTCCGCGCCCTCGACCACGCCGCCGATGTACAGCCGGTAGCCACGCGCGCCACCCGGAAGCTCGTCCCAGCGGAGCCACATGAAGTTGGACGCCCACATGTCAGTCGGACTGTCGATCACTTTCATGAGCTCTGGACAGCACACTGCACGCAGACACTGGAGGAAGCCGCTTTCGGTCTTGACGCGGAAGAGAATGTCCACGATGTGCGCGTCCACGTCCGCGACCTTGAAGTGCTGCACCGTGTGGAACAAAACTAAGTTCGGTCCGCGCTGCTGCAAGACTTCGTGGCATCCACGCGCGCGGTGGCCCAAGATCACCTCTTTGAACTTTTCTGCGACTGTGTACGTGTCCCATCCGGCGTTCACCGCGTCCATGATGTCGTAGCCATGATACGTTTTGTGAAACTGGAACTTGAGAACGCCACGCGCGGCATCAAAATGTCTTGACTCCCGCCAGCCCATGAAGCTCATCCCGGATGTCTGCTTGTCAATACTCCACTCGAACGAGTTTACGGCCTTCAGCGCCACGTCCATCTCCGCGTCGCACTCTTCGAGCGTCCACGGACGGAAATTCCGACGCGTGAGTTCGCGCCAGCGATGCACCTTGTCTTCCCAGTCATCCACAGGCTGGTCCTCCAGGACGAGCTTCGACAGTATCCGTGTTGCGGGGCGGTGCTCCTCCAGAAGCCGCTGCAGCTGCGCCTGCTCGAGTTGGAGCGCGCGCGCTTCTTTCGCGAGCCGCAGGATGCGTCGCATGTTGATCGAGTCGGGATCCAGGAAGTCTTCCCACCCGGCGTCGGCGCTGTCCAGCGTGTGCGTGACCAGCGCGGCGCGCTCCAGCACGTCCACCGTGGCGCGCATGTCCGCTAGTTTACTCTGCAGTCGAGTGAATGGAAACAACAGTTAGATTTAAGGTCTTGTAGCGTGCTCCACGACGGCGTAGCCGCGGGACACAAGTGGAGACCGTGGCTGCCGTACCTTGCGCCGCAGGCGCGCGAGGCGCTCGCGCTCGCGCTGGAGCTGGCGGCTCGGCGGCGCGGCCGTGAGCTTCATCTCCGCGGGGACGCCGATCGCGGCCGCGCAGACCTCCGTCGGGCTGTCCATCGAGTCGGCGCCGTTCGTGTGAACCTTCGGTGTTCTGAACAACTCTCTCACTTTCTCAAGCTCCCACTGTGCGAGCGACTGCATGGCTATTTAAGGTAATTTAGATACATTTAGTGTTATTTCAGTTATAAAGGGAATATAGTCGTCTAGTACTGATGTTCATTGCATTGACCCATCGTGGTTTCGGTAGCCACTGACACAGATCTCAACAGTGGGGTTCTTGGTTGGGCCATTGCTCTCCGCCCCGAGCGTGTAGGAATCCTACACGCTCGGGGCGGAGAGCAATGGCCGGGATATAACGGCGAGTGCGTTGTTTGTTGTTTTTGGTGAGATCGAACGGATCCGATTGGACGCCAATCGCAAATCGTACCTGGATCCGCATCAAATCTTGCTGAGATCTAAACCTCGTCCGCTTTTCTTGCCTGCCAGTCTCATAAATGAACGGCCGCAACGGTTGGAGAGACCGCAGATATATGCACATGGGCGTGACGCCGCCGGGATGGCCACCTCGCGGGTCACTTTCGTAGGTTTGGGCACACAAACTAGTTGCTCGTGACCAATGTCGTCTTCGTCGCCAAGTGCTCGCCGCGCAAGACGCAACCGAACACCTCCACCATCCACTGGTTGAGGTAGTTCACGTCCCGTCCGAAAAGTGAGCCGCCGATGCGCAGCCTGTACCCGTCTCCCTCGCCCGTGCCTTCGCGCCAGTGCTTCCACACAAAATTGGACGGCCAAACATCTTGGGGTTCGGCGATCGCCGTGATCACCTCCGGGCAGTAGAGCGACCGCACGCACTGCGTGTAGCCTTGCTCGGTCCTCATGCGAAACACGAGGTACACGACGTGAATGTCCCCGGGGATGCCTGGGAATCGCTCCATCACACGGAAAATCATCGCGTTCGGCCCAAGCTGCTGCAGGATCTCGAGCGAGCCAAGGAAGCGGTGGCCGATGATGACTTGTTGGAACGTGCTGGCGTCAGTGTACGTGTCCCAGGACGCATTCACAGAGTCCATGATGTCGTGCCCGCGAAAAACCTTGTAGAACTGGAAGTGGAGCAGATGTCGCGCGTGATCGATACGGCGACGTTCTCTCCAGCCAAGAAACTGCACTCCTGCCGTATCTGTCTCGATGTTCCACTGGAACGTGTCCACTTGTCGGAGGGCGGTCTCAATCTCCACCTGACATTCTTGCGCCGATCGTGGTCGGTAGTGTTTCCGGAATACTTCACGGGAGCGTTCGAATTTAGTACTCCAATCTTCGTGTTGGTGGTCGATCAAGAGTCGAGAGACAGCATCCGTAGCGTGCTCCCGCTCGTGTAGGAGGCGTTGAAGAGCTACCTGCTCGCTTTTAAGCGTGATTGCTTGCTTCGCAGCGAGGAGAAAGTGTCGTACACGCATGGCATCCGGATTCAAGAAGCGCTCCCACGAGACTTCATGGAGCGTACGCACAGCGAGGACCGCGTTCTGAAGCGTATGGCGAGCCACTCGCATGTGCTCCAAATTGGCCTACACACACACTCGTCAGCAAATCAGCAAAGGCAAATCACAACAAATACCCAACACGGGGATGGAAAACCGTCATAATCCACGTACCATCCGGCGCTGGCGGGCCACGCGCTCCCTCTTGCGTTTCGTTTCGCGCTCGTCCGATCCTGTCATTCCGGCAATGAGAGCGATCACGCTCAGAGAATTCTCCGGACCGATTTTCCTGCACACGAGCGACCCGCATCTCGCCCCACGATCCAGCGCGGTGCTCGTCCGCAGCCCTAGCGGTCCCCAGGTTGCACGCGTTCAATACTTAGATCGAGATGACGTTGAACTTGTTCTGGTAACGGTTCAACGAGTCGGATGACGCAATGAACCCACGACCATAACGCGCGATCATACACCCCGACGCATAGATCATCCTCCGTGGAAACGCACACAATGGGTCGGAACCGTCGTGTCTGTCGACGGGCATTCTTGGATACGCACACATGCAGATCATAGTCGCGATGGGACGCCAAACGGCGTTTGAACGCTTACCGCTGTTGGTCTTCCATCAACGAAGTCGCGCCAGCGGAGTGATAGAGTCATCAGCACAAACCTTGAGCCGGAGATACGCATCGCGTTTACGGCCCACCTCTTCCGGCTTGCTCAATAATCGACCTTCTCCGATAGCGGCCCGTTTCTCATACGCGACGGTGCTCGAGCTGGAGAGGAGCGCCTGACGTGCTCGCGCTCGGATGGAGACGCAACTCCTTCCAGTTAGACCACGCCGCAATGAAGAAAGGCTTGAACGGAACCCTTCGCGCTGCGTCGCTCACTCTGTGCAGCGTCGTACCCGCCCAGCAATGGGTTTCGTGATAGTGACGACGAAAGATCGAAAGCGACGGTGCGACACACGATTGAAGAGGCGCTCGCACAAGCACGAGAACAGAGCCGACGTATGTGATTACAATCTCCCCACGGCCCGTGGATATGGGGGCCACTTGCAGAATCAACTGGCTCCTCGCCCGGGGGGATCGCCCGGCTTGCGTCCTCTGATGTGTCTCTTGAATCGACTTGCGCGCGCGACATGAACTTGGATTTTTATCACAACTTGCAACAAATTCGGTCGCTGGGTCGACGTATCCAGCCCCACACGAAGCTGACTGTGGTCGACTGTGGCTGCTGTGAACTCATACCCGCCACACATTCCGCATCCATCCGCCGTCAAGATCCATCCGTTGGCATCGCCGCCATCGTTGCGACGCGTCCGCCCGTCGCCGCCGCGCCTGTTTTCCCAGCGCAGTCGCAGTTTGCTGCGTTGGTGACGCCGAAGGAGCGTCTTTATGGCTGGTGGCCGACCACGGCCCCGCGTCCTCTATCGCCGCGCGCCCTCCGCTGAATCTACTTTGATCCGGGTTTGCCCGGGCCCAGCGCTTTCCTCTGTGGGTATCTTTCTCGTTCACGCAGACCCGCAGCCGTGACAGCGCATGCGCCTCCTCTCTCTGCGTGAACAGCACGCGCCAACAGAGCGGAACGCGTCTGGCGCCATGGCGTCCGATGACAGGCCCCCAAGCGCCTCGATCAGGAGCATTGGCCGCGCAGACTGGGAAAAAATGGGAGGAGGGTGAGACTGCGGCTACTAAATTACCATAATAGTAGATAGCTTACCTATATATTACAGTTTGGACGATTTGAGATTCTCATAATGCGTATAAGGGAGACAAGACATGGATTATTACAGTTAAAGTGGATTTTGGCTGTTGGTGCTTCGAAAAAGAACGTTTTACTCGGAGAATGGGGATATTTGTACCGGTCTCACAGTGTCAACTTGATCGAACATCGTCACATGGCCGTGATTTGCAGCCAACAGAAGCAAGCGTCGACGCCCTCTTTCTGACCTCGGTAGGACCTCCCACACAACGCCCACGCTACCTAACTGAGTGTCAGGAGTGGTCTCGGCGTAACAAACCTCTCGCCCCGGACCAGCGTCACCACATCCACCGAGCGGCGTAGTCCATGTCGTCCCCCAGCGGTGCGGCCGCCCGCAAGTCCGCGATACCCTTGCGCGGAGTCATGGCCGTCGAGCGCCTCCCACTTGAACCAGACGAAGTTGGTCGCCCACAAATCGCCCGGCCCTTCGATTGCGTGCTGGACCTGCGGAGCGTCGATCGACCGCATGCAGTGTGCAAAACCGTTTGCCGTGCATGCGCGGAACACGAGATAGAGCATGTGCACGTCCTTGACCACGCCTGCACGATGTTGGCATCCCCCACGAAGGAAAGCCCTGTTCGTTTAGCTGCTCCGCATATCGTCTTCGTTTCGTGCATAAACGATGCGAGGTGCATGGGTTCGAAATAGAACGTTCGTCTCTGGATATAGAATGGAAGGTTTTTGTATGAAATGCTTGAACTTGTTCTTACGTCTACTCGTTCCTACGGAGTATGTATGCTGAAGTGGGGTGGGCCCTTCGAGCCGCGGCGGCGAATCCGTCGCCTACTTGGCGCTGGACGCGACCAGCTTGGTGTAGATGCCGTTCTTCGCGAGCAGCTCGGCGTGGGTGCCGTGCTCGGCGATCCTGCCGTCGCTCACGACGCAGATCTTGTCGGCCTTGCGGATCGTCGAGAGCCGGTGCGCGATGATGATGGTCGTGCGCTTCTTGAGCGCCACGACCTTGTCCAGCGCCTCCTGCACGACCTTCTCGCTCTCCGAGTCGAGCGCGCTCGTGGCCTCGTCTAGCAGCAGCACATTCGCGTTCTTGAGCACGGCGCGCGCGATCGCGATGCGCTGCTTCTGGCCGCCAGAGAGCTGCTCACCCTTCATACCGACTTGCGTGGCGTAGCCATCGGGGAACTGCACGATAAAGTCGTGGGCATTCGCCATCTTGGCGGCGGCCTCGATCTCGTCCTGGCTCGGCGTGGACTCGAGTCCGTACGCGATGTTCTGCGCGATCGTGCCGATGAACAGCGTCGGCTCCTGGCCCACGAGCCCGAGTTGGCTGCGCAACCAGTTCAAGTTGAGGCCTTTGAGGTCGCGGCCGTCTAGCAGCACCTGGCCCTCCACGGGGTCGTAGAAGCGCTCGAGCAGCGCGATGCACGTCGACTTGCCGCCACCGGACGGCCCACAGAACGCCACGGTCTGTCCCGGCTCGATCGTGAGGTTGTAGTGCTTGAGCACGGTCACGCCCGGGCGCGTCGGGTACCGGAAGGTCACGTCGCGGAACTCGATCTTGCCTTCGACGCGCGCCGGGCGCTCGCCGCTTTCGTCGAACGAGTCGATGGGCAGCGCGCGGTCGCGCAGCGCCACGACGGCGGCGCCGGCCTTGAGCGCGTGCTCCGAGTCGCCGAGGAACGAGGCCGCGATGCCCACGCCCTGCGCCGACATCATCACGGCCATGAGCGTGCGCATCATCTCGACGAACGAGATGTCGCCCTTGTGGACGAGCTGACCGCCGTACCAGAACACGAGCGCGTAGGTCGCAAACACGATGAACGAGCCCAGGCCGAACGCGAGGCCGTTCACGCGCGCCTCGCGGCGGCCCGCGACCAGCGGCTTCTCGAGCAGCGCGTCAAACTTGTGGCGCAGGCGGTCCTCGAGGCCGAGCGCGACGACCGTGCGCATGTTGCAGAGCGCCTCGGACGCGTGCGCGCCCATCTCGGAGAGCTCGTCCGAGAGCCGGAGGTTCTTGCGGATCGTGCTGGACCGCAGCGCCTCGTTCGCCGCGAGCAGCGGGAAAATCGCGAGCAGCACGAGCGAGAGCAGCCAGCTGCCGAGCGTGAACGAGATGACCATCGCGGCCGCGAACGTGAACACGCACTCGAGCAGGCGGCCCATCGTGTCGCCCGAGATGCTCGAGACGTTGGTCGCGTGCGTGGCCAGGTCGGCCGTGAGCGCGCCCGTGCCGTGCTCCTTGTCGTCGAAGAACGCGATGTTCTGGCGCACGAGCGCCGAGAACTGGATCATGCGCACGCGCGTCGTGAGCTTCTGGCCCATGTAGCGGAAGCAAAGCGTGTTCGCGGATTTGGCCACCCAGATGCCCGCGGCGCCGCCCAGGTAGATCGCGCCGTAGCGCGAGACGTCGTCGTACAGCTCGTCCAGGAACACGCGCGAGCCCGTGGCCTCGTACTGCGCGTACTTGCCGATCATCGACGAGAGCAGCTGCGAGATGAGCAGCGCCGAGGCCGGCATCGCAAAGCCCATGATCGCCGACGCGAGCGCGCCGATCAGGAACCGCGTGCGCTCCGGGCGGCTCAGCTCCATCGCGTCCATGATCGTGAACGGCTTGGCGTTGTTCGTCTTGTTCGCGTCCTCGCTGTCGTCGGCAAGCGGCAGCAGCGCGTCGTCGCCGCTGCGCGAGGAGCGCGTGCTGTGCTGGCGCTGGGTCACGATCGCGCCAGAGGTCGCAGCGGCCGTCGCGGCGAGCACGTCCTCGTCCTCCTGCTCGCGCTGGGCGTTGCCCTCCTGGATCGTGTACAGGTTGTTGTAGAGGCCGCCGTCGATGGCCATGAGCTCGCCGTGCTTGCCCTCTTCGACCACGCGCCCGCCCGAGAGCACGACGATCTTGTCGGCGCGGCGCACGGTCGAGAGCCGGTGTGCGATCACGATCGTGGTCATGCGCGTCTTGTCCATGAGCGCGTTGAGCGCGTCCTGGACCACGCGCTCGCTCTCGGCGTCCAGCGCGCTCGTGGCCTCGTCGAGCACGAGGATCTTGGGGTTGCGCACGATCGCGCGCGCGATCGCGATGCGCTGCTTCTGGCCGCCCGACATTGACACGCCCTTCTCGCCCACGAGCGTCTCGTACTGCTGCGGCAGCGACATGATGAAGCTGTGCGCGTTGGCCATCTTGGCGGCCTCGATCGCCTGCGCGCGCGTGGCGTGCTCGTCGCCGCCAGCCAAGATGTTATCCAGGATCGTCTGCGCAAACAGCACGGGCTCCTGCGAGACCACGCCGATCTGCGCGCGCAGCCACTTGAGGTTGAGCGCGCCGATGTCGCGGCCGTCGAGCAGCAGCTGCCCGCGCTGCGGGTTGTAGTACCGCTCGAGCAGCGCCACGAGCGTGCTCTTGCCACCGCCGCTCGCGCCCACGAACGCCACGGTCTGCCCCGCCTCGATCGTGACGTTGTAGCCCTGGAGGATCGGCGCGTCGAGCCGCGTCGGGTACGCAAAGTGGAGGTCCACGGCCTCGATGCGGCCCGCACACGACGCCGGCACGAGGCCCTCGTCCTTGGAGGCGTCAATCGACGACGTGGTGTCGAGGATCTCGTAGATCGCGGCGGCGGCGCCGCGCGCCTCGGTCACGGCCTGGAGGCTGGGCGAGATCATCGCGATCGCGATAGTACCGAGCAGCACGCCGAAGAAGCCCTGGAAGACCTCCATGGGCGTCGCCGTGGCCTGCGAGACCTTGTAGCCGCCGTACCAGAGCCCTGCCGCGTACATGAGCCACGTGCTGGCCAGGAAGAGACCGATCACCAAGCCCGCGCGCTTGACGAGCTGGATGTTGAGGTCCTCGACGACCAGGCACTTGGCGTGGAACGCCTCGATCGCGCGCTTCTCGGCGTTGAGCGACGCGACCGTGCGGATCGAGCCCAGCGTCTCCTCGGCGATCGCGCCGCCCTCGGCGTACAGCTGCTGCGCCTCGACCATCTTGGAGCGCACCATGACCATGAGGAAGCCCATGGAAATGGCCATCATGGGCATCACGGCGCCCATGACGAGCGCCGTGTCCCAGCCCTTGACGAAGCCGATGATGTAGCCGGCGAAGAACTGGCTCGCGTACTTGACGGCCTCGCCCAGCTTGCTGCCCATACCGTCCTTGATCTTAACCGTGTCGCCCGTGAGACGCGTCGAGAGCTGCAGCGCGTCGTGCTTGTCGTACCACGAGATGTCCATGTACAGCATGTGGCGCAGCGCCTCGGTGCGGAGCAGCTTCATCTGGCGCTCGGCCGTGGTCGTGAGCAGCAAGTACGAGCCGTAGTCCGCAACGAACAGCCCGATCGCGATGTACAGGTAGTCCAGCGCGGCGTCATTGACCTTGCTGGTGTCGACGCCGCCGTCCGCCTGCTGGAACGCCGCGATCGCCTTGCCGAAGATCAGCGACATGCACGGGTACAGCGCGCCGGCGGCGACCGAGCAGAGCACGCCGAGGAACACGCAGAGCTTGTCGAATGGCGTCGCGTACCGGTAGAGCGCCGAGAACGCCACGGGCGGCGGGCCCTTGGGCTTCTTTCCGCTTTTCTTGTCCGAGTCGGCGGTCCCGCGGTCGCTGCCGCCGTCGGCGTCGCTGGTTTTGTCGTGCGGTTTCTTCGCGTCGTCGAGCGTGCCGAGCTGCAGGTGCACGTTGTCGGCCGCGTTGTCGCTGCGCGGCGTGCGCACCTCGGTGAACGCCGTCGTGGGGCGCGGGGATGAGGTCATGGCCACCGCACTGGTCTGGTGTAGTGGCGTTGGTGAGTTGAGTTGCTTGGTGGGAGGTCGAGTGGCACGGAGAGGGCCAATTCGAAAGTGAGTTTGTTGGTGTCGGGAGCGCATCCGGGAGACGCGTGCAGGGAGCAGCGAGCGACAGCCGTGTCAAAGCGGTGAGGGCGCTGTTGGTGGGATTCCCGTTGCAGCAAGCGGCCGGTGGATAAAGATACAGACCGCTGCTGCGGCCACGGTCGCTTCGCATCGCATCCTGCACAAGAGTGATGGTCCTTCACCGTGACGAGCTCAGACCGTAATCGAAGAGTGATGGTTTACATTCACTATCGGATTACGGCGCTGCGTGTTCACTGATGAAACGCTGGCGAACAATTCGAGTGTGTGCGGGGCGGGGCCTCTATGTACAGGTGTAGGCGTCAATGGGTCGACGTGCGTGACTCGTCGCATGCGGTGGAACGCCCACTTCCCTTGGCCCTTTTTCTCTCTCCGATTGATTCCCTACTAACCTCTGATATGAGATGGAATCCGCAACATCGTACAACGGAGGATTAGTCGGCGGCATCAGCTTAAGTTAGGGCCCGCTCCATGGGAATCTGTGTGGCACGGTGGAGAGGAACACGTGAATTACGAACTGGTGATCAAACTTCGGCGTTTCGCGAACAGTTCGGACCGCAAGGCGGCGCTGAGGACTTCCCACATCCAATCGTTCGCGTAGTTGACGTTGCCGCCAATGGACCCACCCACACGGTATTTGTACCCCTTGATCCCGCTGCCTTCGAGAAGCTCCCACTGCGTCCACACGCAGTTCCTCGACCAGAGATCTCGTGGACCATCAATTACCGTCATAAGCTCGAACGACGGAATCGACCGCGTGCAAACCGTGATCACGTTCTCAATCTGGACGCGAAACACGATGAATAGCATGTGGATGTCCATCGCCATGACCGGATTGCGCTGCGAGGCCAAGGCGATCATGATGTCGTCGTCGATCCGCTGGAGAAGCTTGTGAGCGCTCGGCGTGCGCGGGCCGACGAGCACATCCGAGAACAGCTGTGACTTTTTGTACGTCTCCCACACGCGGTCCACATACTGGCTCACGTCGTCGTCGCGGAACGTCTTGTGGAGCTGGAAGTCGAGGACACCGCGGGTCGCGTCGATGCGGCGGAGATCGCGCCAGCCGCAAAAGCTCGCACCGGTCGTCTGGAGGTCGGTACCCCACTTGAACGCATCGACTTCTCGCAGCGCCGTGGGGATCTCTTTCTCGCAGTCCTCGCGTCGCCACGGGCGAAAGTGCTTTCGCGCGAGCTCGTGCCAGCGGCGCACGCTCACGTCCCACGCGTCCGAGGGGTTATCCACCGCCACGATCCCGGCAAGCACACGCGAGGCGATGCGGCGCTCGTGGATCAGATCTCTCAGTCGCGGCTGCGCGGCCTGGAGGCGCTCGGCCTCTTTCGTTAGGTGCAGTGACTTGCGCAGCAGGCGGCGAACACGAACGGCGCGGTCGTCCAGAAAGCCGATCCAGCGATCGTCGTCGTTGCTGTCGCTGTCGCTGTCGTCGCTGCTGTCCTGGCTGGCGCGGCGGTCGTTGCCCAGCGTGAGCACAACGGGCAGCGCGCGCTCGAGCGCCGCCGCGGTCGCGCGCATCGCCTCGAGCCGGTTCTGGGGTAAAAAAGACCGAGAACGAACGTCAGTGGCAGGTCAGTCGGCTCGGCGGTTCTCATCGCATGAGCGCGCTACGCACCTGACGGCTCTTGCGGTACGCGCGCTCGCGTTCGCGGTCGCGCTCACGCAGCGCCAGCGCGCCCTTCACGCGGGGCGGCGCCGCGTCGCTCATACTGTGTTACCTGTGCGACCGGTTTGGCGTTTGAAGTGTGTGACTCAAAGAGTGTGAGTGTGGCTGATTTCCACCGATTCTACTGTAATGGACATGTCCATCCCGCTATCTACCCCTAGATAGCCCAATTTGTCCCAAATCAAACGTGACTGGCAGCAATAAATTGTATAACTGCAGAAAAGTACAGTGTCCCAGTGACGCCGCGTCGCATATCAGACTTGCTGCTGGGTGCACTCAGTATGAGTGACGGCTGCGAGCAGCGGCCTGGGCGTACAATATCCATCTCATGTCTCACTCTGGACCGACATGGCTGCAAACAGGGCGATGGCTGCAGGAAGCAGTGTTCAGGTCTCGCTCGGCCCGAACTCAGTCTCCTACAAGGAGGCATTCGGAGCTGACCGTCCTGTCCCCTGACTGCTGCCTTGGCCCGACTAGTAGGCAGTCAGTGTAGCTCTCGTAACTCAAGGAGTCATATCCGCCCGTGGACGATCTCCAGGTCCTGATGTTGCATCGCCGAGCTGACTATAGGAAGTTGGTTTGAATGCGGGCATTCATCTGGCAGCTTTATACGCTGCATTATTACCATGATCATCGTCTTCGGCTAGCTGAGGGCTAGCTGGTCCTCTGTTGTAAATAATACATGCAACACTCGAGGTGCTATCTCGCTGGAGAGGATATGACTGGCCGTCTCACTCAACCGCTCGTGGTTGACATCCTTCAACTGATTTGAACCTCGAACAGCCAAGAGAGCGTGCAAACCGTTTGTCGATTACGAGCTGGTGATCAAGCCGCGCCCCTTGGCGAACGCTTCGAGCCGTGAAATGGCGGCGAAAGCCTCCCACATCCAGCCGTTCGCGTAGCTGACGTCTGCGCTGAAGGTGCCGCCCGTCCGATACTTATCCCTTCTTGCCATGGCCCTCGAGGATCTCCCACTGCGTCCACACGCAATTGCTCGACCACACATCGCTGGAACTATCGATGACCGCCGTAACCTCTGGCGATGGGATCGATCGCAAGCACACATTGATCACGTTGTCTACCTAGACCCGGAAAATCATAAACAGCATGTGGATATCCATTGCGATCAACGGATTCCGCTGTGAGCCCATCGCGATCATGATGCCCTTGCCGATTCGCTGGAGGAGCTGATAGGTGCTTCGCACGCCCGGGTCCATGATAACATCGGAGAAGAGGCGAGGCGTCTCGTACGTCTCCCACACACGGTCCACGTACTGATGCGCATCATCGTCTCGGAATGTCTTGTGGAACTGGAACTGGAAAACGCCAGTCTCTGAGTCGATATGACCAAGATCCCGCCAGCCGGAGAAACTCACACCGGTTGTTTGCACATCGCTGACCCACTTGTACGCATTCACTTCTGTAAGAGCGGTTGGGATCTCGGCCACGCACTCGTCCATTAGCCTCGGACGGAAGTGCTCGCTTCCCATGTATCCACAAGGTCCATCACCACGATGCCGGTGAGCATGCGCGGCGCGAGGCGGTGCTCTAGCAATAAGCTTCTGAGTCGCACCTGCGTTGTCCGTAGCTGCTCGGTCTCTTTCGTTAGCTGGAGCGACTTGTGCATGAGGCGGCGCATGCGCACAGCGTCTTGCGTCGAGGAAGCCGCTCCAGTGGGGGTCGTCGTCGTCACTTAGGTGGATGTCGTTGTCGAGAGTGAGCATCACGGGCAGCGCGCCGTCACAGTCGCTCGCATACCGTCGACGCGGGCCTGCACAGATAAGAGAGGAGCGCGAGAAAGGAGACTTAGCCTCCGGATGTCAGCGCGGATAACGGCGGTGGACGGTCACGTACCCGACGGCTCGTGAATGTCCTGCTGTCGCGCAGCACGAGCGCGCGCGTCCGTGCCATTGACGAACCGAATCAGGCCGCGAGCGCCGTCTAGCCGCTCGCCAGAAGCGGTCGCCGAGTGATCCAGGCCTCGCCCCGGATCAGCGACACGAGCACCTCGACGAGCCAGCGGTTCGCGTACGCCACGTCGTCCGCGGCGATCAAGCCGCCCGCATACATGCGGTACCCGACACAAGGGTCCTCCATGTCGAGCGCGTCCCACTTGAGCCAGACCGAGTTGATCGCCCACGCGTCGTTCGGACCTTCGAGCGCGCGCTGCACCTCGGGCACGTCAATCGAGCGCATGCAGTGCACGTGGCCGCGCTCGGTCTGTATTTGGAACACCAGCAGCAGCATGTGCGCGTCCTTGGCCACGTTCGGGTACCGCTCGTCGAAGCGCACGATGCACATGGTCGGCGAGATCTCCTGGACGATATCCACGGCGCTGCGCGTGCCCTCGCCCATGATGACCTGCTGGTACGCGTCGCCGTACGTGTACACGCCCCACACTTGGCTGACAAAGTCCATCATGTCGAAGCCGGGAAAGTCCTTCTCGAACACGTACTCCACGGACCTCGCGGCATGGTCGATGCGGCGGCGGTCCCGCCAGCCGAGGAAACTGCACCCGGTGGATTCGGTGTCCGAACTGGCCAGCAGCGCGTCCATCTCGAGCATCAAGCGCGCGGCCTCGGTCTGGCAGGCGGCGCGCGGCCACGGGATAAAGTTCTCGCGCGTGAGCCGGCACCAGCGCGCGACGCTGGCCTCCCAGTCGTCGTCCGCCTGCGCCGCGACGAGCCCCGCGAGCACGCGTGACGCCACTTGGTGCTCCCACAGCAGCCGCTCGAGCTGCCACTTCTCGGAGCGCAGTCGCTCGGCCTCGCGCGCGAATTCGAGCGACCGGCGCATCACCCGCCGCACGTCGATCGCCTTGTTGTCCAGGAAACCGCCCCACTGGACCTCGTCGTCCTCGGCGCCGCCAAGCGTGAGCACCACCGGCACGGAGCGCTCGAGCGCCGCGACCGTCGCGCGCATGGACTCGAGTCGCAGCTGTGCGAACAGACAACCAGAAACCATCAGAAAAAGGCAAGTGACCGCCCCCAAGCGCTTGGTTTACGGACCGCACGTCGTGCGCGACTGCGGCGGTCGCGCTCGCTCTTCACGGTGCGCGCGAGCGATTTCGCCTCCGCGGACTTCGGATCCATTTCGTCGTCGTTTGTCGTGTGGCTCTGTGGAGACGACGAATTCTGAAGTGGGCACGTTCCTCGCGGGATACGTCAGGAGGGGCGACGAGGAGATAGAAGCTCGAACAAAATAAATCAGCTTTCAAACGAGACCGTGATGGCGGGTTCACGAGGTTTTTTAGGATTTGTCAGGTTGATTCGCGTCAAGTAAATACAAATATATGCACACATACTGAGTTCTACTACAAAATAAGACATTCACTAGCTCCTAATTTACACGTTATGAGCGCCGTGTCAATTGATTCTTCACAGACCGAACCGGTGCGATCGGTGCTCATGAAGCTCTGCCATAGCTTCGAGCGCGCGTGCGGGGCCTTACCCATGCGATCGGTTTTAATGCAGCGCCCTCTAGTTTCAATTTAGCTCAAGAGTTCAGAAATGGTGGATTTTGTCTTCGCACGCCAACTTCGCTCACTCTGTGTTGTCGATCCCAAATCGTGCACACTGTACGTACAATCAGAAAAGCGCACTGAATATCCATCGGAAAATCGATAAATCTTTCCTGTGTGACGTTTAAAAACGTCACACAGGAAAGATTCATCGTAAGTCGTTATTGTTCGTCGTTAAAACGACGAACTGGCGTTTCAGCTGAGTTGCATGAAGTGAATTTGGTTCCGATTTTAGGCCGTGTTCGGGCACAAAATGAAGATTTTCGCTAAAACAGGCATTTTGAACAATTCGCTGGATTTTGGCGGTTTAGACCTAACCGCACCAAAATGACGTTTTCAAAATACACGGGGCCTCATGAATATTTTGAGTTTTTTTTCAATTCTGAGCATGAAAATGGCTAACTGAATAAAACCTCACCGAAAGTGACGTTTCGGGCTTGAAAATCATCATTTTGGCGTCTGCCCGAACACGGCCTTATTATGTCTACGAGGGTTTGATTGGCTCAGAATAAGGTGCTGAGTTGTGTCAACTTCGTCCGAAGGTGGCTCCTCATGCCGGTGCCCGCAGCTGCCTTGTCAACGTCCGCTGAGACCATGAGTTCGCAGCGAGGTCGCGACGCTTGAGGCGGCGGTACCCGTGATGCTCATTCTCGGGAACAGTGTCGGCGAAGACGACGAGAATGCTGTCCAGTGGGAGGGCTTCCTGGACGCTCGCGGATGGGCGCTGCGCATCCGCCCCCTCATGCGCAAAACGATCGCTCTAACCAACGAGGCGAAACGCCTCACTTCGTCACACCATGAGCTAAAGCGCCCTCGCCGGGAGCACTTCATCGCGTCGCTCGTGATCGACCCCGCGAGGCAGTGGAAGGCCGACGTCGCCCGGTGGCAAGCACTAGTGCGTTGCCCAGACCTCGTAAAGGCGACGGGCGCACCGAACGATATCTGGCCGTCCAACTTTCTCTGGTACGAGCACGAGCGACTCGATGACGGCGCCGCCCATGAGATGCACCTGGGCGGCTCGATGATCAGCGGCGACGTCAACTACGCCGGTCAGTGGATGCTTGTGCTTGAGGTATTGGGGGCGCTGCTGCGATTCGAAAGCATCACCACACAACGCCTCGTTTGTCAGTCGTGACTGGAAGCCGTCGCCCAGTGAGAGCCACCACGACGGCACAGCGCAGCGCATAGAGCCTCAATAGTGGAGAGTTCGTGTTCAAGTAAACTGCTATCAGCTAAATCATGTCCGTCGAGAGGTCGCTCATTCGGAGATGAGCAACTGCCGGCCCGTGGCCACGCGCTCGCTGCGTAGCACGCAACCGAAGATCTCGATCATCCACTGGTTCAAATACGTGATGTCCTTGCCCACGATCGAGCCACCGAGTCGGTACTTGTACCCGCGCTCGTCACCGTCCAGGCGGTCCCACTGCTTCCACGCAAACGTCGTGGCCCAGAGGTCTGTGGGGGAGCAGATCGCGCGCATGAGCTCTGGACAGCGCACCGAGCGCACGCACTGGAGCACGCCGCGCGCGGTCGTGACGCGGAACACGAGGAACGTCATGTGCACGTCCGCGGCGACGCGCGGCACGCGCTCGGCCGCGCGGACGAGCACGATGTTGGGCCCGAGCTGCTGCAGCACCTCGTGCGTGCACTGGAGCCGCTCGCCGATGAGCACGTCCTGGAACGCGCGCGCGTCCGTGTACATGTCCCAGCCGACGTTCACGGCATCGGCGATCTCGAAGCCCGAGAACGTCTTGTGGAACTGGAACTGGAACAAATCACGCGTCGTGTCGACACGGCGCTGCTCACGCCAGCCCAAGAAGCTCACGCCCGTGGTCTCCTTGTCGGCGCTCCACTGGAACGTATGGACTTCCTTCAGCGCCGCGTCCATCTCGACCTGGCACGCCTCTAGCGTCCACGGCGTAAAGTGCTCTTTTGCGAGCGTACGCCAGTGCTCGGCGCGCTGCTCCCAGCTCTCGGGCGCCTTTTGAAGCACACCGGCGATAGCGCGCAGCGCGAGCCGGTGCTCCTCGAGCAGGCGGCGCAGCAGCGCCTGCTCCAGCGTCAGCGCGTCCGCCTCTTTTGTGAGACGGAACGAGTGCCGCAGGAAGCGCCGGAGCCGCATCGCGTTGTCGTCCAGAAAGTCTTCCCACACGGCGTCGATGTCGTCGTACGTCTGGCTCACAACCAGCGCGCGCTCGAGCGCCTCGCGCGTGTGGCGCATCTGGTGGAGGTTCGCCTACGTCACCACCGACAGCACGGTTAGAATTGGGCTCCACTGATCACGCATCAGCCAGGACCTACGGCTCGGCGGTGGCGCGACAAGCGCTCGCGCTCGCGCTTCTTGATGCGATCGAGCGACGTCGGTGGCACAGCTGGCGTCGACGCAGTTAACATGGTCTCGCAGTGGCGGCTTCTGGACTGGTTTGCTGCGGGAGCAACGACACTGAGCAGGCCCACCGGGACGGAAGAGAGAGGGAAAGAGAAACATGAGAAGGGACGAAAAGCGTGTGGGTGCGTCGCCGTAATCGAAGAACTCCCCCCAGGAGCTCTTCGAATATTGTGGGCTGGATCCACTTGATGGAAGCTCCATGAAGCAAAAATACGAAAAATTGAGATCCGCCGAGCCGCAATCACGAAGGATCATCTCGCCGTGAGACCGCGAGGACGTCGCCGTTTCCCAACCTTCGATCTTTCTCGTGGGACAGCGAGAGAGCCTTCTTAGAATGAGTCCTTCCACTACACGAGGATGGGCCGACTTTCCTTTTAGCGAACCTACAGTATCATCTAGCCCCTCGTTATCAGCTGCCTGCCCGTGGAGAGCCGCTCGCTGCGCAGCACGCAGCCGAAGATCGTGAGCACCCACTGCTTCAAGTACGTGGCGTCCTGGCCCACGATCGAGCCGCCCACGCGGTACGCGTACGCGTTGTGCTCGCCGTCCAGGCGGGTCCACTGCTTCTACATGAACGTCGAGGCGCAGAGGTTCGCTGGGCCGACAGTGGCCGCGACGAGCTCTGGACAGACGACGGAGCGGACGCTCTGGAGAATGCCGCACTCGGTCTGGACACAGCAGACAAGGAGCGTCATGTGGACGTCGGCACCGACCGTCGGGTGCCGAGCGTCGCCGCAGACGATCACGATGTTGGGCCCGAGCTGCTGGAGCACTTCGTGGAAGCATAGTGCGACGTGGCCGACCAGGATCTCGTGGAACGTGCTCGCTTTCGTGTACATGTCCCAGCCGACGTTCACGGCGTTCATCATGTCGAACCCGCGGTACGTCTTGTGGTACTGGAAGCGGAACGTGTTCCGGGCCTTGTCCACGAGGCGTTGTTCATGCCATCCGAGGAAGCTGGTCCCTGTGGTCTCGTTACCCAGACTCCAGTCGAACCCGCCTTGTAGTCATCGAGCGTCCAGGCCACGTACTGAGTACGCGAGAGCTCTCGCCACCATGTCATGTTGAGCTCCCAGTCGTCGACAGGTCTCTTTTCCAGCGCTTCTTTGAACGCTTGGGCCGCCAAACGATGCTCCGCGAGCAGACGAGTAAGCAGCGCGCGCTCGAGCTGAAGATCGTCGTCGAACGTAAGTGAGACCAGCAGTGCGCACTCTAAGTCGTGCCGCTGGCGGCGCATCTGCTCGAGGTTATTCTAGAAGGCATTGAAAGCATAGAATGAGTCACCGGAGGTTACTACCGAGGGGAGTCGCCCTGTGGCCCCACGTACCACTCGCCGCTGGCGAGCGCGGCGCTCTCGTGCGCGCTGCTGCTCGCGGTCCGACGATGGCGCAACGGTCAGCATGTTTGTGGTGTAGTAGCGCTGGTTTGGGTTTGGAGAAGTGCCTGCGTGTGGATGGCGAGCCTCTCGGCAGTCTACGCCAGGGTGCGGGCGTGAAACAGTCCCTCCCGGACTGTGGGTTCACTGGCGCAATCGCTCGGTGGCGATCCGACCGCTGCGAAGCGACACGAGCCTACTCGACAGGAACTGGGCGAGCGAGCTGTGACGGCGTCAACGTTGTGAATAGCCAGTCTTGTCTTCCTACAGCAAGACATTTTCGTCAACGAGATCCCAGACGAGGGTCCACTGGATTGACGGCCGGTGAGATCGTCAGATTGACCCCGAGGGTAAAATCCTGGTAGATTGGATACCGACCTACCTCTCTCGTTCTCGTTGCTTATCGCGGTTTGGTGACATTGCAACGGGAAGCATAGTTGTGGTTTGACGTTGGTGTGGGTTTGGAAAAAAGTCTCCGTCTGGATGGCGAGCCGTGGTCGATCTCAGGACGCGAATGTGAAAACGTCGCCATGCCTTGTAGGTTCATAGGAGCAATCGTCCGATGACGATCCGACCACAGCGAAGCGACGCGAGCTTACTCGACAAGAACGTGCGATCCGTCGACGTCGTTGTCATCAAGCCTTGGCTCCCTACACCGCGATATCCCGTCGACGAGATCACAGACGAGCGCTCACTGGATTGACCAGGAGATGCGGTGCGAAGCGTGATCATCAAATGCATACGTCAAATTCACCAACCATCCAAGAATTAGGTTTCGTACAGAAAGAGATATTGAGCGGCGTGTGCTTGTTGGGCGTGTGGATCTTGAAGATAATTCGAACCACTCGGACAATGCCACACGCTGTTCCTGGGTCCGCTGCGGCGATCCTTTCTTCGACTATTCACTCGGAATCAAGCAACGACCTGTGGCAAGCCGCTCACTACGTAGCACGCACCCGAAGATTGCCAGCATCCAGTGGTTCAAGTACGTCATGTCCTTGCCGACGATCGAACCGCCAAGTCGATAGGTGTACCCGTTGTCCTCGCCCTCGAGCCGGGTCCACTGCTTCCACACGAATGTCGAAGCCCACATGTCCACGGGTCCCGCGACTGCTGCGATAAGCTCCGGACACACGATTGAGCGAACGCACTGCAAGATACCACGCTCAGTTTGCACGCGACAGATGAGAAACGTCATGTGCGTATCGACGCTGACGTGGGGGAGGCGTTGGACGGCCCAGACGATCACAACGTTCGGCGCGAGCTGCTGCAGCACCTCATGGAAACACAGCACGCCGTGTCCCATGATGGCTTCTTGGAAGGTCTTGGGCTCGGTGTACATATCCCAGCCGATGTTCACGAAATCCATCATCTCGTACCCGCGATAGGTCTTGTAAAACTGGTACTGGAACACGTTCCGGGCCTTGTCCACACGACGCTGCTCGCGCCACCCGAGGAAGCTGATGCCCGTGGTCTCTTTCTCCAAACTCCAGTCAAACGTGTTCACTTCTTTTAGCGCCGTCTCCATCTCGGCCTTGCACTCATCGAGCGTCCACGGCACATAACAGGTCCGTGACAGCTCCCTCCACAGCGCGACATTCAGCTCCCAGTCGTCCACAGGGCGTTCTTTCAACACCTCGCCAAACGCCTCGCTCGAGAGCCGATGCTCTTCAAGCAAGCGGTAGAGTAGTGCACGTTCGAGCTTGAGATCCTTGGTCTCTTTCACGAGTCGTATAGATTCGCGCAGAAAACGTCGCACGCGCAGAGCGCGGTCGTCCAGAAAGTCCTCCCACACAGCGTCGGCGTCGTCAAACGTCTGGGAGACCACCACCGCGCACTCGAGCGCGTCACACATACGTCGCATCTGCTGGATCTTCGCCTGACACGGACCCGACGTACAGATGCATAATCACACGGTGTGAGATGTTACACAACAGCAAGAAACGACGCGGCACATACAAATAACGTACCGCACGACGCTGGCGCGCCCGCCGCTCTCGCCCTCGCTGCTTGTCTCGTTCCGAGGATGTCGCAACAGTAAGCATACTTGCAGAATGATCTCGTCGTCGTGAACATTGTGTGCAGTCCCAAGAAACGCACCCTTTGTATGGCCTCCCGATATGTCAGAATTTATCATGCACCGACGCTCGATGATTGCTCTCTCAAATCAGCCACGGTCGTCCGTGGGTTCACACGCGCTATCCTCTGGCTTCCGCGGCGTCTCG
>JAADWV010000468.1:0-27407 GCA_023336295.1 Pythium folliculosum | reverse complement strand
CCCCCCCCCCCCCCCAGCGCCGCATCATGACCAGCGGCAGCGCACGCCACCTGCCTGTGCGCGTGCAGCTGCTCGTGGACGTGGTGCTCGTCGCGCTCTTCTTCGCGCTGGACGCGCGCGACCTCGTGTTCAAGACCAAGTGGCTCGGGCCCGAGGACTCGTACTCGTTCGCCGCGACGACGCCGACGCTGCGGCTCGAGCCGAAGCCGCTCGTCGTGTCTCCGTCCGCGGCGGACGCGCCGCCCCTTGGCGCGGAGTGGGACGTCCTGAGCACGTCAGTGCAGCCGCCGCCGCCGCAGCGCTCCGGGTGGACCTCGTTCCTCCAGCGCTGCAAGTCACTTCACGCGATTTCGCCAGCCAAGCAGCCGCAGCAGACGTCGCCGCCGCCGTTCTCGCACGTACTCGCCAAGAACTGCCAGGTCGGGCGCCGCGACGCCAAGCACGTCGTGGACGAGCTCGTGCTCTCGAGCAGCGTGCGCGTCGACTCGGTCGCGTGGGCGGCGTGCAAGATGCTATTCCACCACCGCAAGCCGCCCATCTGCCACTCGCCGATCGTGCGGCTCTTTGGCCATCGGTACAACATGGATGACAAGCCTTCGCTTGTTACAGTGGATCACTCGACTGGCGCAATCCACGCGAACACGTCGGACGACGCCCCGCAGGGCGCGTACTCGGCGCGCCCGGGCACGGACGCCGAGATGGAGATCGTTGAGCTGCTTACTGTGATCAGCAAGAGCGCACCGCTCAGCAGCGCCGTGTGCGTCGAGGGCTTTGCGCCGACGCGTGGCGCCGGTTACTACACCTCGACATTCGTCGCGTGCGGCAGTCCGACGTACAACCACAGCGCCTTCGTCGGCCACGCCACTCCCGCGTTCCAGCAGTACCACCAGGACAAGGCCTGGCTCACGTCCGATATGCTCCACGTGTCCGGAATGACCTACATGATCCGTGAGAATCGCCGGAGTATCTTCAAAGTCGCCGGCTCGACCGCGGATGGCACGCTGGAGCTCGAGCACCGCACGCAACTCAACTTTTCGTGCTTCGGGGCGCTCTACACGATCGCCACGGCCGCTGACTTGCTACTGCTGGTCGTCCACGTGTATAGCGCGCTGGAGATCGTCAAACTCATGCTCTGGCCGCTGTGGAGATCGCTTGCGTCGCCCGACAACGGCGTGTCGCGATCGAACGCGAAGGTGGCGTTCGTGGCCGACGACTGCCAGGCCGTGCTCACGGCCTCGCTCTACCGCAGCAAGTCCATCGTGGTGCTCATCGTGCTGGCCGGCACGCTCCACTGGATGACCGTCGTGCCTAGCAGCATCCTGCTCACTGAACGCGGCGTCTCTGATGGGGCGCGCGCCCACGCGGCGCTCTCGACCTTCCGTTTCTGGGTGCTCGTGCTGCTCGCTCTCCACTCCCTCTGGGACACGCACGTCGCCTGGTGGGAGCGGCGCGCGTACGCGTTCGTCCACGCCACGTACGTCACGGTCGGCGAGGTCGCGACGATCTCGGGTATCGTCGGGTACCTGCGGCGCGCGACCATTCTCTCGATGCCCGCGGCCAAGTACGCGGCGGAGGGCCAGCGGCTCGCCGATGCGGCGGCGTTTGTGGGCCGCGTGGCCGTGTCGAACGCGTTCCCCGCGCACCACGACTCGCTGCAGAACACGAGCGCACCCGTAGTCGCGCTCATGTACGCGCCGCTGCTGGCGTGGGTCGTGTGGAGCCTCGTGGCGGTCGCGTGCTGGATCGGCGCGCGATACGGGTACTTTCGGCTGCGGTTCCCGGACGAGCACAAGCACCACCACAACTCACGGTTCTTCCTGCAGTGCCACACGTCGAGCAAGTCAATGGTCAAGCCCGACCTCACGGTCGAGCCACCGTCGCTCTCGGATCTTTCCCCGCGGGACGATGGCGCCGTCGTGCCGCCCGCGCCGCCGTCGCCGACGGCTCATCATCGCCAGGGTAGCCCCAAGCGCTCCGTACTCGACGGGTCTTCGCCTCCTGCTGTGATGCCCGCGAGTGGCCACGAGTACGCGCTGCGTCTGCCGCTGGAGAAGGTCGTGGACGTGCCGATCCGTGCGCGCAGCCTCGTGCGCAACAGCTTCAAGATGGAGAAGAAGATCGGCCACCAGATCTTTTTGCGCCCGCCGCAGTACCTCGAGCACGGCATCATCCTCCAGGGTGGCTGCCTCAAGACGCGCTTCGGCTTCACGGACATCGTGCACCCGTACCTGCGCGCGGGCAACCACATGATGCCCGACGACGAGTCGGCGCACCGCTCGTCCACGTCCGGCTCATCCAGCCCGCGGCGCTCGCGCTCGGCCGAGAAGTTGCAGCACGACGCACACACGCTGCGCCTGCCGCTCGTGCCGCTTCGATGAATCAGTTCTCTCTGGATGGAGACAGAATGCTTTTTTTCTTTCATTCGTTACGGACACAAACAGATACAAAAGGAGCGTGTCGCTCCTCTGATCTTGTTCTACGCACTGCCATCGTCTTCTTACTCGGCGCGCACAGGGACCATCTCGATCTGCTCGGTCTCCTGTTCGTTCTTGAGGTACGCGAAGGCCGCAAGACCAAGCAGTGAGAGCGGGACACCGAGGTCCGTGATCAGCCACATGGTCTGCGCGCCGTAGTGCTCGTAGAAGTAGCCGCCGATGAGCGTGCCGCCGCCGCGACCGGCGCCATTGAGCACGGCGTTAAGTAGGCCCATCATGGTGCCCTCGGCGCCGCGCGGCGCGGCCTTGTACAGGTACTGCGTGACCGCGGCCCACGTGATGCCGAAGGTGAGACCGTGGAGGAACTCGAACGGGATGGCGCTCCAGGCGTTGGTCATGAACGCGTAGTACGTGATGCGCAGCGCGTAGCCCGAGATCGAGAGCAGCAACACCTTGACCGTACCCAGGCTGTCGATCAGCTTCTGCGAGAAGAAAAACGCCGGGAGCTCCGAGGTGGTCTCGCACATGATGGCGATGCCAATGATCTGGGCGTTCTGGCCCGAGAGGTTGTACAGGTTGAGCGTGAGGAAGCTCGAGAGCACACCGTACATGAGCCCCATGAGGAACACCACACCCATGAGCACGATCACGTCCGTCTTGTGCGCGAGCTCGCGCATGGCCTGCGAGAACGAGGGCTTGCGCTCGAGCGGCTTGTGCTTGCCGTCCTCGACGACCGCCGGCTCCGGTTCGTCGTCGTGGTGGCTCGGCACGGGGATCTGGCGCAGCACGAGCAGCGACGTGAACGAGAACGCGACCGAGACGTTGAAGGCCCAGGCGATGCCGCCGGCGGCGACCACGAGGCCCGCGAGGTACGCGCCGGCGCCGTATCCCACGGCGCCGAAGAGACGCTGCTTGCCGTACTCGCCGCCGTACTTGGAGATCATGTCGAGCACGGCGTGGTCGAGCAGCGAGCCCGAGGGCGACGCGAGGAAGTTGGCCAGCAGGATGAGCGCGAGCGTCACGGGGAAGCTGCGCGAGAGCGAGACGGCGTAGACCAGCAGCGCGCCGCAGATGATGCTGCTCACGTGCACGAACCGGTGGTTCTGGTACTTGTCCGCGAGCGCGCACCAGAACGGCGGGCCCACGATCGCACAGATGCACGGCAGCGCCTGGAGCACGCCGATCTGGAACTTGGAGAACATGGCCGTGTTCTCGTAGAACACCGCGAGGTAGTTGATGTAGGCCGAGGCGCCCATGTTGGAGACCATGTACATGACCTTGGGCGACCAGAGCACGTCGCCAAAGAGCTTGGACGGCGCGGCCGCCGCGGAGCCCACGATGAACGGCTTGGACGGCGAGAGCAGTGGCTTGGACTCGGAGACCATTGCGGCAGAACGACTGGTGGTGTAGCACTCGTCGGGCGAATCGCGCAGTGAGAGGGCCGAGCGAGCGCGAAGGAAGGAAGACACCAAACCAACGAGGCGAGGGACTTGAAGAACGGCGGGTGCGACGGGAAGGGAAGGGAGCGTCAGCCGTGGCCGGCCGCCTGGGCGCGTTGACGCCTGAAGGGCGCTGGTTGTAATCGCGCGCCCACGGCCCATCTCCGTTGACGCGAGAGGAGGGAGGGCATCGAATTTTTCGAGCGGAGCTGCTGGTGCGTGATTGGATAGCTACTAACTTGATGTAGTAAGCTCTATCTGCACATCATTTCCCGCGTTTTTGGGACACAAACGTATAGTGACGTCTCAGTTTCCGGCGGTTCTTGCGTCAAACTTCAAACAGCAGGCCGATCCGAAGTTGCCAAAGCGAGAGGTCAACAAAACGTTCCGCGGTTTCTTGGACGAGGGGGTGGCTCCATGCAGAAAACGCCGACGTAAACGCAGTGACGAGTCATCAAGGTGTTTACATTAGTTTTCGGGGAAGTTGAGCGGCGTGCCTTTTGGTTCAGTCTTCTCGTCGACACGTGGGGAACGTCACAAAGTTTCCAGAAGATATTGGTAATAGTCAGAATGTTCTGCTGGGTCGGCATAGACCATGTTAATGATCCCTGGTTTTATTTGCTGTTGCTCCGGAATCGAACTTAGCGGGGCGGTCGCGTCCGTTCATGCGCACAAGCTGTGAGAATCAACACGGCGTCTCTTTCTTCAGGATGTGCAGAGCTCTTTCGTTCTTTCTCATCACTCGCCGCGACTAACCAATACGGATGGCTCACTCCTGTGGAGCGACAGGGAAGAGCATCAAAATCCAGTGGGAGAACCAACACCAGCAACAACAAAAAATCGAACCAACCAACTTGTTTTTCGAACCTTTCAAACCATTTCTTCGGTCAAGGGGAGAGCACACGAATCCAGTTTCACACAAAGGAGTACGACACCACCCAACGCAGCTTACACAGCGTTGTAGGACGGCACGGCGTTCTGCTTAGCTTCCTCGAAGCGAGGCGACGTGAGCGCGAGTGGCGCGGCCGTGTGCGGCGAGAAGATCTCGGCCAGCTCCAGCACCTCCTCCTCCGGGTCGTTGGCCTCGAGGTCCTGCTGCTTCTTGAGGTACGCGAAGGCCGCGACGCCCAGAAGCGAGAGCGGCACGCCGAGGTCCGTCACGAGCCACATCGTGCGCGCGCCGTAGTGCTCGTAGAAGTAGCCGCCGATGAGGGTACCAGCGCCACGCCCAGCTCCGTTCTGGACAGCGTTGAGCAGCCCCATCATCGTGCCTTCCGCGCCACGCGGCGCCGACGCGTAGAGGTACTGCGTGACGGCGGCCCAGGCGATACCGAAGGTGAGACCGTGGAGGAACTCGAACGGGATCGCGCTCCAGGCGTTGGTCATGAACGCGTAGTACGTGATGCGCAGCGCGTACCCGGCAATGGACAGCAGCAGCACGTTCACGGTGCCGAGCTTGTTGATGATCTTCTGCGAGTAGAAGAACGCCGGGAGCTCCGAGGTGGTCTCGCACATGATGGCGATGCCGATGATCTGCGCGTTGCCGCCCGAGAGGTTGTACAGGTTGAGCGTGAGGAAGCTCGAGAGCACGCCGAACATCAGTCCCATGAGGAACACGACGCCCATGAGCACGATCACGTCGGTCTGGTGCGCCAAGTGGGCCATGGCCTGCGAGAACGAGCCCTTGCGCTCAAGTGGCGTGTGCTTGTCGTCGATGTTGATAGCCGGCTCCGGCTCGGAGTGGCTGAGTACGGGGATCTGGCGCAGCACGAACAGCGACGCGAGCGAGAACGCCAGCGACACGTTGAACGCCCAGGCGATGCCGCCGGCCGTCACGACCAGCCCGGCCACGTACGCGCCGGCGCCGTAGCCCACGGCGCCAAATAGGCGCTGCTTGCCGTACTCGCCGCCGTACTTGGTGATCATATCCAGAATCGCGTGGTCCAGCAGCGAGCCGGCGGGCGCCATTTGGAAGTTGCCGAGCGTGATGAGCACGACCGTGAGCGGGAAGTCCTTGGTGAGGTGGACCGAGAAGAGCAGCAGCGCGCCCGAGGCGATGCTCAGGACGTGCACGAGCCGGTGGCAGTGGTACTTGTCGGCGATGGCGCACCAGAACGGCGGGCCGATGATCGCGACGATGCTGGGCAGCGTCTGGAGCACGCCGATCTGGAACTTGGAGAACATGGCCGTGTGCTCGAAGAACACGGCGATGTAGTTGATGAACGCCGACTGACCCATGTTGAAGATCGTGTACATGGCCTTGGGCGACCAGAGCGCGTCGCCGCAGATCACCGACGGCGCGTTGTCGTCATCGAGCTGCTTAGGCGCGCCGAGCAGCGGCTTGGACGACGGCGAGAGCAGGGACTTGGCCTGCTTCGCCATGATTGAGAGGAGTATCTGGACTGGGAGACACGAGCTGAGGCTTCCGAGGCGAATCGCACAGTGAGCGATCCGGAGAGGTCGACGCACTGGACTCTGGACTGCGTCCGGAGCCGTCTGCCAGGCCGAGTCGACCAACACGCCCACGGGCGAACTGGCCAGTTGGCGCGTTGGGCGTTGGGCGTTGGGAGTTGGCGTTCTCCCAAGCAGCCAGTTCCTGCCAGTCAGTTCATTGGCGGCGGCGCGTGGCTGTGGACCCGAAATTTTCCCAGCCTTGCCGCACTTCCCTCCGGCAAATCTTCGGCGCATCACTGGCTCGCAACCATCCCCTCCTTCAGCCTGTGGGACGCCACGAAAAATTCGTCCCCCGTGCGACCAAACCCACGACCAACGCAACGCGGACAAAGACGCCAACTCTCCGCGTCGGAAAATTCCCAACTTCCAACAGAACAAAGTTGGGGGTGCGAACAATCAACCACCAACTCAGCGACCTCCCGCCACCTGCACCACGTGACTTTCCCCGCGTCCCACGTTTCTGTTGGTGACGTGCATCCCTCGCCACAGTGACATGCCACTTCAACCGTTTCTCATCAGATATCTCAGCCGTCTGAGACTGACTCTGACTATTGCGCAAACCGCATGTCAGTCCGCCGCGGGAGCTGCTCGTTTGTGACTGTACCCATTTTCATGCCGAAGTGGGCCAATGCGCTTTGTCCATTCGTTCTCGTCACATGCGACAAAAGTGGGACGTTTGGTGCTTTTGCTCTCTCTGCTGCCCACTTTGCTTCCTCTCAGGCCGACTAATCGTCCCCCGCCGTACACTCGAACGAAGACGATGGCGACCGACTCCGACGCGCGCCCGATCGACGCGCTGCGCGCGCAGATGCAGCAGCGCGGCCGCGTGCTGCTGCTGGACGGCGGCCAGGCCACCGAGCTCGAGAAGGACGCGCGCGTGGACCTGAGCGTCACGTGCCTCTGGTCCGCGGCGCTGCTGCTCGACCGCTTCGCCGACGTGCAGGACGTGGTCTCGACCGTGCACACCAACTACTACCTCGCGGGCGCCGACGCCTCCACGACCGCGAGCTACCAGGCCTCGCTCGAGGGCTTCCAGCGCGAGGGCGTCGCCGCCACGCTCGCCGAGATGGAGCCGTTCTACGCCAAGAGCATCGAGCTCGCGGCGTGCGGCCGCGCCGACGCCTGGGCCGCGCTCCAGAAGCAGCAGGACGCGACCAAGCGCATCAAGCCGCTCGTGGCGGGTAGCCTCGGCTGCTACGGCGCCGCGCTCGCCGACGGATCGGTACGATCATTTGTGGATGGAACATATTGGTTGACTGCGGGCGTTGCTGACGATCAGCATGTCTAATATTCTTTAGGAATACCGCGGCGACTACGGCAAGAGCGTGGCCGAGCTCGCGGCGTGGCACCGCCACCGCTTCGCGTTCTTCGCCGACAGCGCCGACGTCGACTTTGTGATCTGCGAGACCATCCCGTGCCTCGACGAGGTCGCCGCGTTCGTCGAGCTGCTGAACGAGTTCCCGCACGCGCGCGCGATGATCGCGGTCGCGTGCCGCGATGGTGCGTCGCTCAACAATGGTGACGCGATCGCCGGGCTCACGCCGCTGCTGCGCCAGCTGCGCAACCCGGCGCAGCTCGTGGCCGTGGGCGTCAACTGCTCGGCACCGCAGCACGTCGAGTGCCTGCTGCGCGCGTTCGAGAGCGACGCGCCCAAGCTCGCGTACCCCAACAGTGGCGAAGGCTGGGACGCCGTCAACAAGAAATGGCTCCCGTCCGAGCTGGCCCACAACGGCTCCACGCCGTGGCACGAGTTCCTGCCCAAGTGGTACGACGCCGGCGCGCGCGTGTTTGGCGGCTGCTGCCGCACCGCGCCCGCCGACATCCAGGTCATGCGCGAGTACTTTCTCGCCCAAGACCGCGTACTTGCGGCGTAAGGAACGCGTAACAACATGAAATGAGAGTTCCTCCTTCATCCCAAAAATCCCAGTTGTGTGTTGCCATACGGTATTTCATCACTCGCGTTGGGTCTCCAGTTCCGCTGGTTGGGGAGGCGACGAAGCCGGTGCCGCCGACCGGAACGCGCGTCGCCGCTGTGCGTTACGCAGAAACCGCGCGACGAGCGCCTCTCCGCCCTGGCAGCGAACCAGCACCGCCGCCAGTGCCGACTCGCTCGGCTCGGTCTCCTCAGTCGCCAGATAATACCCCGTCAGAAGCGCATGCAGCTCCACATGGCTCGCGTTGCCCTCACTGAGCTCTCGCTCGCGCGATTTCGCCGCCGTTGTAGATGTTGTGGCGCGTCCGTCGCTCTTGGCCTTATCACTGTCCGAGGGCTTCAAGGCTACGGCGCTCACGCGAAAGTGCTTGGGCTCGCGCACGCCCAGGTCGTCGAGGTGCACGAGCTCGTCGCACTCGCCGCAGAAGAACGCGCGACACGTGAGGCACCGTCGCTGCGCGTCGCACGTCGTCTCGTGGAGCACAACGCAGATCCAGCACGCGCGCTGGCCCGAAGCCGTGGCCGCCACCGCCGGCGATACGAGCCGCGGGGTCGCTGCTGCGCTTCGTGGACTGAGCACCCGCCTCGCGTCTGCCTCGGCCTTTTGGTCCTTGGCCGTCTCGAGGTGCCGCTGGAGCTCACTCACCTCGCGGTGCAGCGCCCTCTCCCGTTCGAGTGCCGCATCGCGCTCGCGCACGGCGAGCTCGAGCTTGTCGGCGGCCAGCTTGCGCAACGTCGGGGTCGCCGCGTCGCCGGCCGTTTGGAGGGTAGAAACCGCTGATGGTTGCGGCGTCGCAGAATCTCCGTCGCACGGCGTCTTACCGAGGCTACCGGGCGAGAGACTGAACCGCCGCACGCGCTCGAGCTGCGCAGCCTGCTGCGAAGCCTCGTCGTCCGCGCGGTCCTCGTCGTTCTGGACCCACGCGGCGGCGTCGTCGATCGTGAGCGAGAGCAGCGCCTTGAGCCCGAGCACGACGTGCTCGAGCACGAGCAATACCCAGAGCTTGCCCACGTACCGCTTGGCATCGCTTTCGACATCGTCGGACTCGGACCCGTCCGGGGCGGCGCCCAGCGCCGTGGTGGCCGCGAGCAGGCTGTCAAAGTCGTCCATGGTCGTGAAGAAGAGCACGGCGCAGTTGACCGCCACGGCCGCGAAGCTCATGAACTCGAGGATGCTCATGAACGTCGAGACCTCGGTCTCGCTCTCGAACGGCGGCCGGCGCTTGGCCTGCGTGGCGCACGCCACGTCGAGCCGCGTGCTCACGACCACACTGCCGAGCGCGAGCAGCGGCGCCGCCGGTAGCACCGACACGAACATGGTGATGTACCCAAAGTGGAGCACCACCTCCATCTGCTTGCCCATCAGAAAGTCAGACGGCTGCATCAGCTCCTGGAGCAGCACGATCGGCGGTGGCGGCGTGTTGTCGGCATCCGCGGGGTCTGCTGAAGGTGGAGGAGGAGGCGGCTCGGCGTAATACCACTCGTGCGTGAGCGAGAACCACGATTTCTGACGCGGTGGCGGTGGTGGAGACGGAGCCGGAGACCCAGGTGAGACGGTCTCACCTGTCCACGTTGAAGTTGAAGTTGAAGTTGATGAGATCGTGCCGAGTCGAAAGCCGGCTCGCTGCCAGGCGCGCGCGACCGTGAGCAGTGGCAGGATGCTGCGCTGGACCATGTACCAGATCTGGCGCGCGCCCATTATGATCACGAGCTGCTTGCGCAGCGCCGGCGCGTCGCGCTCGACGAACGCGACCCAGAAGAGCGAGAGGAACGCGTTGAGGAACTTGAACCAGAAGAGCTTGGTCGCGAGCATCGACTCGAACTGCCAGACCGTGCGGTGGTTCTCCCACTGCGTGAGTCGCAGCGCCACTTGCGTGTACACGTTGTCCAGCACGAGCATGCTCACGGCGTTGAGCACCGGGATCACGTACGCCGCGAGCGTCGGCGGCATCCACGGGAATGCGCGGTGCAGGACAGCGCTGGACGCGGCGTTGAGCTTGACGCCGACGAAGATCGCGACCGCGAGCGCCGCCATCGTGAGCAACAAGGGCAGTCCGGCGTACACGCGCGCGAGCTGGAGCGCGCGCGGGAACGTCGTGTCCACGACGCCGCGCTCGGGCGCCTCGACGAGGAAGTCGCCGTAGAACGCGGGCGCGCGCTCGCTGCGGTTGCGCTTGAAGTTGCCGAATGTGGACTGGATCTCGCTGCGCTTGCGCTTCCAGCGCTCGACGAAGAGCGTGGCCCAGAGCGACGTGAAGACCGCGAACAGCGGCGCCGCGTACCGCGCGTGACCCAGCGACCACGCGGCCTGACACAGCGCGCCAGGCACCGCGAGCACCACGAGCCAGACGCTGTAAAACAGCAAGAACGCGTAGTAGAACGCGTGCTTCTCGCCAAAGTAGGTGAGCAGCGGCCAGAGCATCTCGTACTGGTGCGCGCGGCTCTCGAGCAGAAACTGCGTCAGCGAGTCGCCCGCGAACGGCTGGAACACGCGCTGCGCGTCCTCGGCGCGCACCCAGTGGCGCATGATGTTCTGGCAGCCCGACTGGTCGTGGAGCGGGAAGATGGCGCGCAGGTTGCGCTGCGCCACGTGCCGCTGGAGGTCCACGTTCTTGCGGATGATGTCGAGCACGACCTGCTGCCGCTGGAGCGACCGGAACGGCTCGAACACGTGCGCCGCCGCGGCCGAGTACTTGGAGCGCAGCGTCGAGCCGCGGTGCTTGATCTTCAGCTGCAGCGCCTGCGCGTGGCGCACGAGCACGGCGTCCGACGCCCCCACGAGCACGTAGTCGGTGGCCGCGGCGCGCACCAGCCCGCCGAGCGCCGACGACGTGCGCGTGGAACCGGCGGGCGTCACGCGCAGCGAGGGCGCGGACACGCTCTCCTCGCGCATGGCCTCGATCAGCGACTCCTTGAACGCGCGCTGGTGCGGCGACAGCCCGTCGAAGAGTAGCACGTACTCGGCGGCCGTGAGCCGCCCGCTGGGCTCGCGGATGCCCAACAACGTGCGCCGCGTGACCGCGCTCGCGACGTGGTGGATGTACGAGCCCTCGACGTTGCAGTTGGCCAGCTCCCACGCGAGGCTCTGAGCCGAGAGGCTCTCGCAGAAGACCGATACGACCTCATCCCGCAGGAACAGCACGGCCAGGAACAGCGGCGACTCGTTGCGGTAATTGCGCCACCCGGCGTCGGCCAGCGGCAGCACGTCCAGCAGCGTAGCCGAGGCTGTGGCTGTGGCTGTGGCCGCTGCGTCCGCGTCGGGCGTGGCCGTCGGTGGCTCGATTACCCCTGGGGCGACCGCCGCACTCATTGACGCTTTGCTCGTCTTCTTAGCGGTCCGCTGTCGCTCGGTCTTGGCGGGCGCGGAGGTGGCCACGGGCGGCCGCACGCGCGCGGCCGAGAGCGGGTGCTGCTGCTCGTACAGCATCTGCTCGAGCAGCAAGCGCACGATGCCGCGCTGCCCGTGGACCGCGACCGCGTGGAGCACGGACTGCCGCTTGTCGGCCTCGCACGAGCACACGTACAGCGGCCGCAGGTGCACGACCGTGTGGCCGGCGTCCGCAACCGCGGCAGCCAGCTCCAGCGGCAGCTCCAGCAGCGCGCGCACCTCGTCTTCGAGCCCGAAGCAGCCCATCCAGTAGAGCAGGTGCTGGCCGTACCGGATCGCGTCCGCGCACGTAAACGGCCGTCGGCGGCGCCGCCTCCGCCGCTGATCGCGCCAGTGGACCGACTTCCTCGTCGCGGCGTCCGCGGCCTCAGCGTCGCCGCGCAGCTGCCGTGGGAGCCGCGCGTTCATCTCGCTCACGTACCGCACGAGCGACGTGGCGCTGGCGAGGAACTCGCGCACGAACAGCCGCAGCGTCGCGACGTGGTCGAGCCGCAGCCGCCAGCGCGCGTACTCGTCGTCGTCTTGGTCGTCTGTGGGCCGCGCGCGCAGCTCGCGCATCTCCACGGCCAGCGCGAGCCCGCGGCGCCCGGCGACGTCGGCCGCGAACAGGTTGTCGTCGTTGACCAGCAGCGGGATCGCGGACTGCGTCTTGCCCAGTGGGGGCGCCGATGTGGACGCTGTGGACGCGGTTATGGACGTGAGCGCGGCGGCCGGGTCCAGCAGGATCGCGCACATCTCGTGGTTGCCGTGGTACGCGGCCCAGTGGAGCGGCGTCCACTGGTTCACGAGCTTGGGCAGGTTGGGTTGGTCGCCGTGGCGCAGCAGCAGCCGCGCGAGCGCCAGCCCGTCGTCCACGTGGGCCTCGCTCGTGCCGCAGCCGAAGCACGCCACGCACTGCAGCGGCGTGTTGCCAAAGTCGTCCACGTGCGTGGCGCCGTCCAGCAGGTCCTGTGCGGCCACGGTGCGCGCCGGCGGGAACCGCACGGCCGCGGCCGGCACGCGCGCGCCGCCGACCGTGCTGTCGTGCTTTTCCGCCAGCGTCACCTCGAAGTACGCGTCCTGGTTGTCGCCGCCGCCACTACCGCCCGTGGCACGCGTGAACGCCGTGTACTCATCGCGCAGCGGCTGCAACAGCGTCTCGACCTCGTCCGCGCGACGGCTCGTGAAGTAGACGAGGCAGCTCTCGCCCAGCAGCAGCCGCGCCACGCCAAGCTGCGCGCCCATGCACGCGGCCAGCAGAGGCGTGCGGCCGGCCGTGCCACGCGCGCGCAGCACGTCGCGCGCCGCCACCGCGAGCAGCAGCTGCGTGGCGTGCGTGGCGAGCGAGGCCGCGAGCGCGTCGGCCGACGGCGCGGAGCTGCGTCTGCTGGCACTGGCGTTGCTGCCGCGGCGCTCGTGGTGGTTGTGGCGGTGGAGCCCGTGCCAGTGCCAGCGTTCGCCGTAGACCAGCACCTCGACCACGCGCTCTTCGTTGCCGTTCTCGCAGGCCTCGTAGAGGTCCATGGCGCGGCCTCAGCGTTGAACGCAGAGCGATCGAGACGAGCGGGGCCTCCTGACTCAGCAGTCGCCCGTCGGGCGGTGAGCGAGCGTTTCGAAGGTCGCAGAAACCGGAGCGGCGCGTAACCTCCCGCGTCACTCGCCATGGACACGAGCCGCAGCCAGAGGCCGCAGAGAGACGTGCTTGGGTGAACGCGTCGGAGCTTTTAAGCGAGAGAGAGAGGGGGGAGGGGGAGGGGGGGGCGTGGAAAGGGAGGTATGGTAGCGGATACCGCCTCTGCATTGCGATCTGAATCAGTTGTATGACCCGATCCATCCGGGTTGTCAGAAAGGGCAAACCGGGTCGTACGGGTCGACCCGGTTCACATCACTAGCTCTGATGGCCCGGAGTTGGTCAGCATACCATCGAATGGGTACAGGTATCCCCGATTTAGTGACGGGTTACGCGCGCGATTACTCCGACTGGGTCTAACCGACTGCGTGACGCGCCACCTGAGATTTGTGCCACGACTGCTCGAGCCGCCATTAGCTCACCCACGCACGGGTCTCGCGATCGAATTGGTCTTTCACGTTAGACGTCAGACGTTAGACGCGCCCGCCTTGCAATGAGAGAGATGGTGCGTATCACACCCTTGCAGTGTACTAGTGTACTGTACAGAGCCGGCGGCGTCGAGCGAGTCGCCGTGGATCGCATCATCACACCCAAGCAGCGGCCGACGAGGTTAGTCGTCTGTCTGCCCTTCCACCGCGCGCACCTCCGAAGGGAGCGTGCTCACACGTTAGTCTCGTGGCCACAACGGTCTAACCGACGGACCTGTAATAGTCCGCTGGGTGGCGCCATGCCATGGCGTCGAAAGGCGCGGCGCCCGGCAGCACCCATTGGGTGCTGGCGTTGGCAGTCGGCAGCCGATAGTAGTGCCACGCTTGCCCACTGTCATGTGCCACGCGCTCTCTGGCGACAATGGCCCCAGGTGCCATGGCGCCGCTTCAACGAACGCGACAGCACCGTGCACTGTACACTGTCCTCCGTACTGTACGCGGTTGAAGCTTCCCACTGAGACGGATCGCGCCGGCGCTTCAACTCGCGTCGCCCGCGGCCTGCGTGACCTGAGTGTCCGTGCACTTCCGTGGGATAGCCCCACGCCGTCGCTCATGACAGTGTACTGTACCGCGCAGAACAGCAAGCCGCGGATGGCCCAGGGCAAACCGGCGCTCGTCCGGTTTGACGACCACGGCGGCTCGCAGTTTATACGCGTGGACGTGGTGCAGGAACGATGGGGTGGAGGCGAGACGTTGGCCGGTGAGATGCATAGGGAGGGAGGCGGGGGCGGTCGCGGCGCACCGCCAAGACACTCTGCTCCTTGGAGATTCCGCTTTGCCGATCGCGGAGGAGCGCGGAAGGTGGACCATATCCGCCCGCGCCTTCGTACATACCAAGGGCACCGAGTGCTAGTGGCACACACTTGCATAGAGTCATCGTCCAGACACTTGGGCTGAGAAGTGAATGAATACGTAAGGATATTCCACCCCGCGCGAGAGATATTCAGACTTGCGCACGGCGCTCTCTGGCGGCGGCACAGGAGACACCATGCACGCGGATCACATTCGGATACAAACGTAGAGGTCCCACCCACCCACGCGGTGCTCGCACGCCCCCATAGTCCGTGGCACGGACGGTCGCCAGCTCAGCTGCGGCGAAAGCCTCGCGGCGCACCGGCCGATATGTGTACACCTCAAGCAGTGCAGGCCAAGTACGACTGCCTGCCGTTCGAATCGAACTCGCGAGCAGCTGACGGACGTGCCGCCTCACGTGTGACCAACTACCCCCGCGATGAATGCGCTGGTCGGTGGGCGTGATCCAGACAATCACCATCACCGAACGTACGCTGAGATGTGGGCTCTCGTGTACAGATATCGACGGCAACATCGCCGGTGTAATGCCAGCGGCATTGCCAGTGCCATTGCCAGTGGCATGCCTCGGCAGCCGAGCCACCGACTGGTGACCAGTGCCGTGCGTGCTGACAGTGTTAGACACTCGCGCAGCGTGTGGCCAGCGCTGCCATGCATGGGATGTGTCCCGCCAGGCTTCGAGGCTCTCCGGAAAGTGAGTAACGGTGTTTGTATCACATTTATATCAGTGTACATTCATTAAAATCGTACATATGTACTGTTTCAGCATCCAAAGCATCTTTCGCCATTCGTAAATTTTGGGATCCGAGTGAGTAATGACCGGTCCGTTGACACTCGGTGGCTTGGGCGGCGACTTGGATATCGCATCATCTCGCATCGCGCGTGAGTATCTCGAGCCGCGCGCGCTGAGATAATCGCCTTGTGTGGCTAGCAGCGCTCGCGCACTGTCTGAGATGACAGGCCCGCCGCGTGAGTAAGAGTCCAGGAGCTGACCAACGCTCTCGGGCTGTCCGCAACGAACCATTGCGGCCACGGGGGACGCCATGACACACGGCATTACGCGCGTCCGACGCTCTTGACGGCAGTGGCAGCGGCAGTCCGGACAGCACAGTGAACAGCACACTGGGTCCATCGTTCCGAGCCCGCGTACGATGGGCACGCTGGTTTGAATGCTGTAACTGAATAACGGAGGCCATGATAATCCCGTTCTCGATTCTTTCCCTCGATCAGCGGCGTGCTGGAAGGCGCTGCGACCTTTGCCGCATTGAATCTGCGGTGCGTGCTGTACACTCTTTGGATGCAATTGGCCGCGTCGCGCGTCGCGATTCATACTGCAAGCGTGCCGTCGAGTCGACTAGGGAGCGAGCGTTCGGGGGCGAGGTGGGTTCTTCCGACCCTCGCGCGCGCAGGCAGTCCCGTCTCGTGCGCCGAGCCCACTCTGACTCGGAGAGACGCTGTTTCAGACACCAGAGAGGTGATCTCACAACCGCGCCACGGCACGAGAGACGGGCCACGCACCGCCGGAGAGCGCATTGTCATCAAGTCCCGGCGAGACCTGTGAAGCAACCACCTGCCGCGCTACGTTACGCCACGACACAGCACTCACCCGGCGGCCGGAGCGACCGAAAAGCCCCGAGGTGAGGCGCCCTCTTGCACCCGCCTGTCCGAGACGCAGCAACCCACGGCAAGCGCCATTGGCGATTCCATTTCTCAATCCGCCCGACGAGCGAGACCCCACATTCAGATAACCATGGAGATCACCGTGCGCGTCGAGGTGCAGTACCTCGCGCCCGAGCAGGCCGTGCTGCTGGACGTGCTGCAAATGTTCCGGCGCCCCATGTGGGTGCGCTTCATGATGCGGTACATCTCGCCGCGCCTCAAGACGACCTCGCCCGCCGACAAGACCGTGCTCGACAGCCTCGCGCGCGAGTGGCGCGTGCCGTCGTCTCCGTCCCCGGGCTGCTCCTCCGCGAGCGACGGCGACGGCCCGCACCCACAGCTTCTGGGCCAGTGCGTGATCTGCATGGGCGACACGCCGCGGCCCGCGATCGAGCACGTGCGCCTGCCCTGCGGCCACGCGTTCCACTACCACTGCGTGCAGTCGTGGCTCGAGGTGCGCAGCACGTGCCCTGTGTGCCGGTTCCAGTTCCGCAAGGCCTTCGCGGGCACCTACGCCGTCCACAGCCTCTCGTCGACCGTGCTGCTGGACGAGCACCACCGCGCGCTCACGCCCGAGAAGGCGCTACAGGCGAGTGTCGAGAAGCAGCTCGTGCGCGCGGTCGTCAACGTCACGCTGGTCAAGGTCATGTCCGAGGAGAAGAAGAAGGAGTACCCGTGCGAGCTCAGCGCGTTCGCGATGCACGCGGATGGCGAGTGCTTCTCCGAGTACGACGTGTACCCCGAGCACGCCGAGAGCGGCGCCGCCGCGCCGTGCGATCCGAGCCTCGACGGCGACGACGCCCCCAAGGGCGAGCTTGCCAGCGACCGCGTCGGGCGCGTGCGCGCGCGCGCCGAGTGCGATCTCCACAGCGACGACCTGGACGGCGAGCAGCAGCACCTCAAGCGCCTGCGACGCGCTTAACAACAACCCCAGCTCCACACCACGCGACCCGCAAGACAGAGAGGAAGAAGAGCGATATTTATCAGGTCCCGCCAGCATTATAGAGACAGACGCCTGCAACCCAACGACTGTAATAGCTACGAATCCCACACGACTCGGCCGACGCCGATTGTCGTTCTCCCACGCTGTATCACAGGCTGTAGTTCACAGCAAGAGGGCTAAACAAGCGCTACTGCGTGGGCGTGATCCTCTTGCGCCGCTGCTTTCGTTTGAGCCGACCCAGCGACCCGGCGACGGAAACAAACGCGGCGTTGTGGAGCGACGCGCGATCCGACAATGAAGCCATGTCACAATCGCACGACTTGACGCAAGAGGAACTCAGCCACGAAGCCCCAAAAGTCAGCGTTCACGAAACCGCAATCTGACCACGTTATGCTTTATAAGAGGTAATAAATAAGGCAAGAGTGTGTACATAGCCAAGAGATATAGTGATCTATATGATGGATAGCAGGTCTAGAGGCACACACTTTTGCAGGTGGGTTACGGTCAAGCAAGACGGCTCCAGCGGATTTGGATAAGCAGAGGGAGATGGCCCGTCCGCCGCGATCTCGGAACGTGCGGTGAGTGGAGGTGGGTGGCCGTCCCGCGCGGGCCTTCTCCCCTCCCCCCCTCCCTCCCCCTTTGCTCCTCCCCCCCGTTCTCAACAAAATGGCCAACTTCGTGAAGGCACTATGGCCAATGTCGGCGCGACTCGTGTCTATTCGTCTCTATTACCGGGCCGCACGCGCATGGGCGCTCATAACAACACTATTACATGCTATCGTCTTTTCTGGGTATGTACCTGTCGTTAAGTTAGTCTTCTGTCCTTGGTCTCTCGTCCCGTTCATGCCGGGTGTACCTCTGCGTTCGAGGTGTGGGGTGGTCGATGGGTGTGGCTGTGGCTGTGGCTGTGGCTGTGGCCGGGGCCGCTCGCGCGGAGAATCTCTTCGACTTCGGGGCTGGGCGCCGAGCCCACGATGCGCTTCAGCTTGATGACCTCGTCGCTCAGGATCCGCACCGTGCGCTTGGTACTGCACCGGAGGGAGGAAGGAGGGGAAGATTTAGAGACTGCGCAGGGGGGTCAGAGGCCAACACACAAATGCCACTTCACCTTCTCGTGGCCGAGCCGATTCGGTCGAGCTCGTCGCGCAGCTCGAGGTTCTCGGCGCGCAAGAGCTGGTTCTCCGAGGCGAGGTCGACGATCTTCTTCTCAAACTTGATCTCGAGCCGGCGCCGCTGGTGGGACGTCTCCTGCTTGAGCTCGTGGATCTGCTCGTCCAGCGCGCGCCGCACGGCCTTGGACTTCTTGTCCTGGCACGTCTTCTCGAGCGCCTTCTCCTCTTCACGCAGCATCGTGCCGCGCACAAACTCCGAGTTCATCATCTGCACGACCTCCTGGAACTTGGTCATGCGGTGGAGCTGGTCGTGGTGGAACCGGTGCGTCTTGCGGAAGCTCTCCTCGAGCTTCTGCTCCAGCACGCGCTGGTTCGCGCGCATCTGCGCGATCACGGCGTTCTGCTTGTCCATCTCCGTGAGGAAAAACTCGATCAGCTGCTGCGTGTCGGCGCCGCCGCCACTCGAGCTTCGTTCGCCCTCGTGGACCTTGGCCTTGGCCTGGCGCCGCTGCAGCACCTCGTACGCCTCCAGCCGCTTCTCCAGCCGCTCTGTACGACACACCACACAAAAGACGTGTTAGACTCCCCTTCGTTTCCCCCCCCCAATGTCTCTACGTACCAATCTTGCGCTCCATCATCTGGTACCGCAGGTCCGCGTGGTGCGCGGCCTGGTTGTCCTCTTCGAGCACGGGCACGAACGTGCCGTCCGAGGTCATCGTGTCGGTCAGCGCCGTGGCGCCCGCGGGCCGCCGCTCGTCCATCTCGAACCGCGTGCGCTTGTCGCGCTGCTGCTTCTCCAGCGGCCGCGCCGCCAGCGCCTCGCGCGTCCCCTTGTCCGCCCCGAGCTCCTCCTCCTCCTCGTCCTCCGTCGGGTGGAGCAGCTCGGCCTCCTCGTCCTCGGTCGTGTCCGCGGTCTCGCGGCTCTCGCTGCGCCGCGAGGCGGCCTCCAGCGCCGCGTCTGACGGGTGCGTCATGTTCATATACACGGAGCGCAAGTCGCTGCCTTGCGTTTCGGTTTCCAACACCACCGCCCGCGTCCCGTGTCTACACTGGGCGGCTCTTCAAAAGGAGATATAAGAGCCCCCAAGTCACACACAAAACGGGAGCCGAGTGGAGCGGACCTGGAGGCTTCTATTCGGGGGATAGCGGTCGCCTCCTCCCGACTTTGCATCTCCTCGCTGTGGTGGAGGAAGTCAGCACGCTTCAACTATGGAGTCAGCACGACTGAGAGCTCTTGGGCAGCGCCACTTTCTTTTCTCTTGCTGTCGCCACGACGCGTCCGTCCTACAGTCGCAACGCACGCCAGCGGCTCCCTCTCACGGACTCCCCCATCAACCGCGGTGGTACACAGGACTGGCGACTCGAGGGTCAGTGGCACTGGCGTCCAGTCCAGTCCAGCGCGGGGCGCGTATTACTCACCACCGCCATCCCCGCGTGTCGTCCGCTCGAGCGGCCAGCGCTACACTGTAGTGGGGCCAAACACGCTCGATCCCGTGGCCGCTGGGCGCGAAAGGCCGCGCGCTCCACGCTGAACGTTCCAGTACAGTTCGTTTTGCGATCAGGAGACCACTGATATATACATTTAGCAAGTAAATCAAGTCTGACCTCTAGCATTGCTTATAAATATAGTTCAGAATGTTTGTGAGGTATCGATTATAACAGTGACATTGATTTTGTACTGCTCCTAATGGTGAAACAAACTGTAGCGTGCTGGCGCCGTCACGCATTGTTCTTCCGTCGCTCGGTCGTTCCTCTTGTTCTCTTGACGTTGTTGCCCCACCGCAAAAGGAGCGTGCGGTCGTCGGCGCTGCTGGACGTCTTGTCGCGCATGTCGTTGGCGCGCTGGAACACACATCCAAATGACACGACGTGGCGCGGAATCACCGGACGCGAACGATGCCAAAACAAAATTATACTACTGCATACTGGGGAAAAATATCGCGCGCCTCGCCGTGGCTACTGGCTGTCCGGCATAGCCCACGCTCACGCGTTCGTGTACCTCGAGAAGAGCAGGCCTCGGCCCTCGACGGTTTGACAGAGTCTAGAGTCCTTTGATGGGTTCTCACCCAGCTGGGCGTCTTAAAGCACAAAGTACTTGCTTCGCTCGTCCTCACTCGTCTGGCTCGCGGCCGACATCGCAGCGCCGCGCGAAGGGTAGTCGGGCCACTGGTTGTTGTCCCCGAGAAGGCTGAGGTTGCCGGACCGACCTTCCTCCGTGTTCTGGCGACTCCGCGTCGCGGCCACGCGCGAGCTGAGCGTGCGCGTGAACTGCTGCAGCGCGAGCGCGCTCTGGCCCGACTCGCCGATCGTGTCGATCGACTGGTGGCGGCCGACCGACTGGTTGCGAATCATCGAGGGCTTCTTGAGCGCCTGTGCGCCGCCAGGGCCCTTGCTCTCGTTGCTCTCCGTGTGGTTGTTGACCATGTCGGCAAAGAGACCACCCTTGCGCACGAGGTCGTCGTAGCGACCTTCCTCCGCGACGCGGCCCTGGTTCAGCACCAGGATCTGGTCGGCGTTCATGGTCGTGGCCATGCGGTGGGTCACCGAGATGATCGTCATGTTCATCTTGTTGGACAGGCGCTCGAGCGTGGACACAATCGACGCCTCAGTCTCCGGGTCCAACGCACTGGTCGCTTCATCCAAAAGCAGCAGGCTCGGCTTACGGCACAAGGCACGCGCCAAGCATAACCGCTGCGCCTGACCACCGGACAATCCCGTGATGGCGTGCTGACCCACGATGGTGTTGTAGCCGTCCTTAAGGTCCGAGATGAAGTGACATTCAGCCGCGCGCGCCGCCTCTTCGCACTCGGCATCGGTCGCGTTGATGTTGCCGTACCGGATGTTGTCGTAAATGGTACCGTTGAGAATGCCGCCGTCCTGGAACACAACCGCGGTCTGGTTCATGAACGAGGCCTTCGAGAAGTTGAAGATGTCGTGGCCGTCGAGACGGATCGCGCCGCCGTCAATCTGCTGGAACTGCATCAAACACGCGAGCAGCGTACTCTTACCACAGCCAGACGGGCCGACCACGCACGTGAATGAGCCCCGAGGAATGACCGCAGACAGGTCAGCGATGACGTACTTGTCCGAGCCCTTGTCGTACTTGAAGAAGACCTTCTCAAGGCGAAGGTCGCGCTGCATCTTGGAGAGGCTCGGGAGGTTCTTGTCCGAGTCATCGTTGTTCTTGGTCGTCTGCCCCAAGCCAATGATGATGTCGTCCACGCGCTGCAAGCTACCGGCGTTGTTGATGGCGACTCGCATGAAACCACCGAGCGTGGTCACGGGGTTGGACACACGCTGGAGCAGCACCATGTACGCGAAGAAGTCACCGACAAGGATCGCGTCTTCCGGATACTTGGCGGCGTTCCAGACCTTCATGGCCAGCGACGCCGACATGACGACGGTGAAAATGAACATGGCCGACTCGATGTAGATCTGCACGATGCTCGACCAAAAGTCTTTGGAGAACTGCGCCTTGCGGAGCGACACCAGCGACTTCTTGAAGCGGTCCGAGACCGTGTTCTGCACCTTGTAGGCGCGGATGACCTTCTCGCAGTCGATAGCGTTCTGGAAGTCAGCGGCGATGTAAGCGTTTCGCATGGCAAACTTCTTGGACTTGTTACCGGCGAGACCCTGGGGACCACTGGTGAGGATGATGAGCGTAAACGCGATGGCCATGACGCCGATCGAGTACTTCATGTAGATGGCGTACGCAAAGCCGAACGCGACCGAGATCGCCGGGTTGAACAGGTTCCAGAACACGGCCTGCCAGAGCGAGTTGACACGCGCAATGTCACTGGCAAACACGTTGTTGAGGTCGCCCTCGGACCGCTCCTCGAAGAACGACGTGCCCTGGCGGATCACGATCGAGAGCATCGAGTTCTGCATGCGTTCGGTGGCCTTGGCGATCATCTTGGACTGGAAGTAGCCGATCGCGTAGTCACCGATCACGAACGGCACGCTGAGCCCCATGAGCCCGAGCACGCCGACGTTGAACACGCTCTCGTCGGCCACGTTGCGCCAGATCGTCGTGAACGCGAACGAGAGGCGCGCGAGGAAGTAGGCCATGAGCGGGCTGATCGCGGCGTTCACGCACACGACGAGGAAGCACAAGATTAGGTCCACGACCTGGTTGGACCAGTGGCCGAACGTGCTGCGCACGACGTCAAACACACTGTACACGACCTGCGAGGCCGTGGCGTCGATGTCGCGCAGGTGCGCGAGAAAGTCCGTGGCCGACAGCGTGTGCGGGCGGTACCGCAGCGCGCGCTCCAAAAAACTCATGAGCTCGTTGCGGCTCATGTCGCCGGAGTCACGACCGCAGATGATGAGCAGGTCGGTCTCCATCTTCTCGATCGCGAGCGCCGAGATGCCGGGGATCCGCGCGAGCGAAGCGCGGAGCGACTCGATGGAAATGCGGATGTGGTCGCCGTTGGCGCGGAACTTGTGGAGCTTCTTGGAGAACGTGCGCGCGCGCGGCTTGAGGATGAGGCGCAGCGCCACGAGGCAGAGATAGCCGAGCGTGGCGTCGAACTCGTACTCCTTGAAGTAGTAGCGCGCGCCGAGCGTGGCGCCGAGCAGCAGGATCACGAGGAAGTCGGCGATGTTGGACCGCGAGCGCAGCAGCGCCGAGCGCAGGCCGCAGAGCCGCAGAAAGAGCGCGACCACGTAGAGCAGCATGCAGCCCGAGGAGACGTAGCGCGCGTACACGGCCTCTTTCATGTCGCTAAAGTACATGCGGTCGGTCGCGAGCTGGCCCGTGGGGACCGGCACGAGGTACGACTTGGGCAGGAACGCGGCCGCGAGCATCTGCGCCACGAGGTCCACGAGCAGCGCAAACGCCTCGGTGTAGTGCCACTTGCGCGAGTCGATGATGCGCAGGTAGAAGACGCGCGAGGACGCCGAGGGCTTGGTCTCGCCCGTGCCGGTCAGGGTCATGCCGAGCGGGTTGGTCATCGTGGGCCGCGGCGGCGCGTGCTTGGAGGGCGTGGCGCCGTCCAGCAGCGGACCCTGCTCCGCGGCGGGCTCGTAGCCGCTGGGCGTGGACGCGCCGTAGTGGCCCTGCGGCGTGTACTGCGGCTCGGCCTTCATCCGTGCGGTGGCGCGTTGTGGGCGGAAGGCGTCGCGTTTCCCGTGGGCGGTTCGGCGGAAATGGAGAGCACTGGGCGTCGTTGGGGGAACAAACTAAACAAACCGTGGGGGAAAACCCTACACCGCCCCAGCGCTGGCCTCTGGACTGACCGACGGGGAGCGAGCGCGAGCGCCCCACCCACCCCCAAACCTCCAGGGGGCGGTGAGTTCGATGACCACGAACGAGAGACCAAACAGCGAGTTTGTATTGGGCCTGCTCCTCACGCCAAGGGCCTCACCGTCTGGCTTTTTGGGTTTCCTCACATTTCCTCGCAGCAGGACCCACTGACGTGGGTGTGAGTGTGCAACTGTGCAGCTGTCTGGAAAGAAAAAACCAAAGATGTGGAAAACACGCGAAAAAATTGCCAAGATTTCTGACCGGACGATGGAACGACTGACAGACATCGATACTTTCGGGACGACAAAACCAGGAAAAACACAAAACGAAGATCAAACCCAGCTCAGAACCCACTTTAGCCAAGCCCTGGCATGCTGGATGCTTTGACACTGTTGCAATTTTCTAGAGTCGAGAAATCCCCTTGTTATCTTTCAGATTTAACACCAATCAGAGCCCGAATTTTGACTGTCGAGCCAGTTCCACCACCCAATTACACGATTCCTCGAATTTGATCTCGTAACCACTGAGCGAAACCCAAAAATGAGGAAACGAAATGCACAGTTCAGTCTCGACACCACCTCATGCTCGTGCCAGAACCTCCGCCATGAGGAAATGGCGCCATCAGCTGGTTGCCAGCCTCCGCTGAGAGCCACCAACAAATCGTAAACCACAGGCAAGTTCAACACCCCGTCAGCTCAAGGAATCTCGCTGTCGGACCATGCTGAGATTGTCATCAGAGCCGTCACCAATATCGCTGGCTCAAGGTACTTGCTCCCGCGAACGTCTCTTCTCACTTAGAACACGAGAACATAGCACTGAATGAGTCTGCTCGTGCCCTACAAAAATCAAATAGTTCTGGGCGAGGTACAACGCCACTCGTCGACGCTCATGCGCAACTTGCGCAGCGCAAGTCTTGGATGGGCACGGGGGAAAGGGCCAAAGTTTTGACACCCACCCAACGCGCGCCAGTGTTCCACGATTCGACGTTTTGATTGGCGAAAATTCTAATGGCAGGTCTGTGTTGTTTCGTGGACCACGAAACAACACAGACCTGCCATTTGAATTTTCGCCAATCAAAACGTCATTAATTATATTTTCGCCAATCAAAACGTCATTGATTCTATTTTCGCCAATCACATGACGAGAAGAAACATTTCAACTTGCCAAAGCCTCCAGTCTGTGGATAGGACGCGATGGGCCATCCAGGCCTCTTGAGAATAGGAATAATTTCCTAGGCTGTGTTCGAACTCGAGATAAATCGTTTTATCTAGGGAATTAAATCGATTTATGTCATTTTCCACGATCGAACACGAGGTCGAAATAAATCGATTTATGGCACATAAACCACTTTATCGTAGATTAGCTGTATCGACGTTCTAACTTAGAGCTAAATCGCACGAGTTAGAGATAGTCACGATTTACGTTAGTTGCGTTAACCCTCGAACACAGCCCTAGTTTCCTATTCTGACATCGAATAGAACTTTTGAAAACCCAGGATTAGGACTGAGTCGTTTCTCGGTCAAACTTCACAAAAAGTCCTAAAATGGGAACGGAGCGTAGTTTCTCATCCAGGGTCCGTGGAGACACCAGAAACGTCCCCAACGCGCGAGGAGATCGATGCCACCTTGGTGCTCGTCATTGCAAAAAAAAATTCTTGCAGCCACCTCGGTTCCATACAAACCAGGCTCTTCGGGGACTAGGAATTCTGAACAGCTCAGATTAGAATTTCTGTACTTTCTCGTGTACCAGTTCCTATTCTCAAGAGGCCTGGGGATACTAGTCTCACGCTGGTTCCCAACCGGCGCCTCCCGGCACCGCTTGAAAAAAATCGAGCTCTCTGATTGGTCGACAGACTTTCGCGGCTAGGGGTTACGGGGGCTCCAAGGCGCGAGCCCGCGCCGCCGGCGCGAGGTGGTTCCTTGGCGCCTTGGTGAAAATTACGCGATCTTTCACGATAGCTTGCAACGTTCCAACCAATCTTAACATTTCGAAATCCGCGCCACATCTCGCGATGCGGACGCCAACGGCAACCCGCCGACTCCAACTGCTCCTGCGTCTGCAGATGCAAGTGCTCGCGCTTGCACTCGTATATAGCGAGATGATAAGCTGATCACAGTGTAAAACGATTGATGACGCACGCAGTCTGTGCGCAAGCCGCCACACCCGTATTCGCTTACACGCGTGGAGCGAGTTCGCGCCAACGCATCTGGAGATGACCCGTTGCCGCAAAGCTCACACAGCTGCCGTTCATTGCCCACCCGTTGCCGTGGCCCGTTTCGGTTGCTCGCGAGCCCGGAGGTTGGCGCCAAATGACGCGGCACGTTCTCTCTTCTTCGGGTTTGGACGCTTCTGGCTTTCGAGTTGTGAAATGGATCGCGCCAGCAGAAACTACCAAAATCAGTACCCGTCGGTAGATTTCAATTTGTTTGCAGCCGGCGTCACACCCTTGTCCAAGTGCTGGAACACGTTCTGGGCTGAAAACCATGTGTCTTTTGATTGGTGAAAATAATTTGTTGTCGCACGGCTCTGGCACCGCTGCTGTTCCCAGACCACCGATTCCAGAACACCAGCCATGAGCTGTTCCGAGTTGGCTCATTTTGTTCCGAAAATCCAAGCCCAATGGACAATGACGAGGTCATGGCGACCATCGCGGCCGTTGTTGCTGCCTGAGTCAGTGCGTCGATGGCGGTGACAGACCAGCGAGCTTTTCGGAAGTCGTCCACCAAGCAGTCGACGTTCTCTACTTCGGTGTTTGAGGAAGCGATGGCCGCGCCGTCCACGGGTTGGTTTATAAAAAACTGCGATGTGAAAAGAGCTCTTTCCTCAACATCTACAAGCTAGTGTCGGAATGCTGTGTGAAAACACCCGCTCCAAATAGCAAACACAAGCTAGACAAACGCCTTGCTCTCACTATGCTTTACTTGGCTCAGGGAGGCACGAAAGACGCTGCAGCGTCCACGTTGGGCATCTCCCGCAGTCGGGCAGTCGACTACATCAATGAGACCATCGATACGCTCTGTGTGGTTGGCGCACGAGTCATCCGCATGCCAACCACCGACGAGCTGGTTGCTGTGGAGGCGGAGTTCCAAGCAATTGCCGGGTTCCCGGGTGTTGGGGGTGCCATCGACGGCACCCTGATTCGCATCCCTCGGCCACATGACTACGAAGGCTGGTTCTCAAGAAAAAACTACCCAGCCCTCAACGTACAAGCCGTCGTCGACGCAAGAGGAGCGTTTCGCTCGATTTCGATTTGCGCGGGGTCCACAAACGACCAATCTCTGTGGAACGGCTCGGGGCTACGAAAAAGGTGTGTATTTTGTTTATTGTTGATCGCTTCGCTTGCTAACAGAGTGTTTCTATTTGTTTAGGATGCACGAGCATATTCCACCAGGCAAACACCTCATTGGTGACGCCGGCTATAAGATTTGGCGACACCTGCTCACGCCGTATCCCAAGGGGGAGGCGGAGCGAGATGCCCAGAAGGGCCGCTACAATCGCGTTCATTCGCGGACGCGAATGATCGTTGAGTGTGCGTTTGGGCGTCTAAAAATCGTTTCCGTGTCCTTCTTGGAAAGGTTGAGCTCAAGACTACAGACCGTCGCTGCAAGCTTATCAAAGCTTGTGTAGCGCTCCACAATTTCCTTCTCGTGTTCAACGATCCATGCCAAATCGATGGCGTCGACCCGCTCCTGCAAGACGCGGTCGCTCCCGATGAAGACCAAGACTTTGAATCCCAGATCTCACACCTGCAAGGAAAAGCAAAACGAGACGATCTTGTTGCTGTTTTCGCTGGTAGATTCGTGCAATAAACATGAAGAATTTTGGCTCTGTATTTGTAGTGTGTTGGTACATGGGGCACAGTGCAAATAGTGAATCACGCGTTGACAGT